>JANAVB010012000.1:4367545-4465045 GCA_029216955.1 Iris pallida
TTTGGTGGGGGGCAATGTAGGGGCTGTTCTTAAGGAATTTGGGGCTGTTATTACCCTCCCATAGCTGCTGAATTCAGCAGCACATCCCCTCTTTCTTGCCTCTCAAAATCCCACACAACTCCCCTCTAACACTCTCTCACAACACTCATCTCCCCACCTCACAAACAAACACACAAACACCACCACTACTAACACCAACACCACACCAACACCAACACCAACACCAACACTTACACTCCCCCATGGCCGACCGTGGCTGCCCCCTTGCCAACCACAAACAACACACAAACACATCACAAAATACTCCCCAATATATATATAAGCCATATATATATATATATACATCTATATATATATATATAGAAATATATATATATATATATAACCACATATATATAAACAAAAGGAAAAAGAATATGATACATTAAGACACATAAATAAACTCATTCTAAAATGTGCAAAAATCTGGAATATATGGAAGAACAACACAAAAAAAATATTAGAACAATATTCATGTGTCCAAAAGAGGGTTTCTCCTATTGGGATACAAACCTACATGTTGGACACTCCTAGAAATGTCCAAAGGACACAAAAATGGTCTCTAATGGGGACACAACCATGGAAATCATCCTAATGGGTTTCCTATCCAATCTATATGAGAAAAAAAATAAGTTTGGAGAAGGAATCACCTTGCTTTGGAGAAAGAATCAATGGGAAGCTTCAAAAGTGGAAGGAGCCCTTTGGAGAAGAAGAAAAAAAAGTGGATGAGAATGAATAGGAAAGTGATTTTCTCTCTCCTCCTTATCCCCACTCTATGGCCGGCCACACATGTCCCATTTGTCCTATTTGGATAATTACAAGTTTGCCCTCCAATGGTTTAAATAGCTAATAAATAGGAAAGGGTTAAGTCGGGGGTAGTTTAGTCAAACCGAAACCACTAATCTCTAACTAAAATTAACCAAAATAATTAGTCTAGTCTCTAACCAAAATATCTAACATGTGGGCCATGGCTAACTAGTGTGTGGGCCCGCTAAGGTCAAAATACCCCGGGTCCCCGAAACAAGTCAAACAAGTCGAAATGAGTTGAAATTCGAACCCGATTCAAATAACCCCAAAATAATACAAATAATAATTAAATAATTCCAAAATAATTTTTAAAGTGGAAAATTACCTAAATACCCTTGTTTGTGAAAACTGGGGGTGACAGTAGCGCTTCTTCGCTTGATTCAAACCAAATATCGGTCGAGAATAAATTGCCTACATCAACGACAAGTAGAGGAGGTACCACAATCTCGGAAGATGATAAGCCCTACAATAGAACTTAAAGTTAATAAAACTAAACAACGAAATTAAATGTGAAAAGTACTGTAAATAAATAGGACTGCAGGCAATGTGACAGTCCTCCAAATAAACAGGACTGCAGAAAATTCGACAATCCTTTGTTTCTTCAGGACTACCACATAGTTGACAGTCCTTCTTTACAACTGGACTGTCTACACATTGACAGTTCTTCTTCATTGTTGGACTGTGCGATATCTCGTAGTCCTGCTTCCTACAGACCGAACAAAAAATTCGAAATTTAATTACCAAGTGTGCTTCCGAAGAACCGATGTGTTCTTCGGACGTAGCGGGACGAGAGTCTAGTACATTTGACGACCCGGGTTCTTCGATGTGCATTTTTCCTACATTAAACACATATAATTCAATGTTTATATGTGAAGTAATGTTTGAAAACCCTACGCATATATTAATTCGATGACATACCAAATGACGGTAGAATTCGATGAAACTATAACTAGAATTTCCACCAACAATCTTCACAAAAACTAGGTTGGAAAGAAATTTGGGTAGGGTTTGATTATGTGACCTAAAAATATTTTGTAAAGATGAGCGCAAGAGAGGGGGGGGGGAAGAGAAGAGGGAGAGAAGAAAAGAAAACAAGTTGGTATTTATACTCATATGTAGGCTAGTCCCAAGCAAAGAAAATGAGTGGCAAACTTGTAAATGTTTGGAAAAATTTTGGGATAGCCCCTAGCAAAATGTGGTGTGCCCTTAGAATTAGTCTAATAAATTCATATTAAAAACTTTCAACAATTTTTTTACTCCACGTGCACCTTACTAGTATGTATAGAGGCGGAGGGGAAATCATTTGCATGCGATATAGATACATATCTATATATCTATATATAATATATAATGAGATAGGGATGGATCACTGATTAGATATTTGTAAATTTGATTTTTTTTTTTTAGTCTTCTTTAAAGTTTGCATTTGTTTATATCATCCCAAGTACCTTTATTTGATTAATTATGCCATATAGTAGAGAGGGTTTTAATTCATAATCTGGGTTATCCTATAGAATGTAAAATTGTATTGATCATGTTAATTCAAAGAAAATGATTCATCTTGAATTCCTTAGAAAAAAAGGGGTGGATGAACAGTAGCTTGACTACTATTGTTCATTCCTTAAATTATGTATTTAATTTATCCATATATTTTCTCTTTACATAAATATATATATCATATTTATAATTTATTTTTTCTATAATCCTAAGTAATATATTATTTTATTTATTTGTATTTCTTATTTAGTTTACTTAATTAGAAAATAGTTGATATGGGTATTTCTTTTTACAAAATAATTTCTATTTAATTATCTATTTATTTAGGCATTATTTGTTGGTTACCAAGCAAATCGAAATGCTACAGAAATAATTGAGGAAAATAAATTCAAATATGGAGGCTACACCAATTTAAGGAACATGTCAAATATAGAACAGAAGATGCATCATTGGACTTGAACTTAGATAATATAAGATCGGGATCAAGAAGTACGTATCCCTAGCTAAAGCTAAAATTGATGATGCAAAAAAAGATTTGGGGGTCTGTCAGACAACCTCAGTACCATCCCAGCCCAATCAGAGGGCAGTAACTCAAGGATACAGTAGTACGAGCCTATAGAACAGATCATGTTCAAGTAAGGTCGTGCTTTGTTTGCCCAGTAATCTTATTATAAAAGGTATGATGTTACTTGTTCCGGTCGATGTGGGACTAAAACAAATGAGGATCCATACACATGCATATGCAAGTCAACCCCTACCCTTCCTTGTATGCAAACAAAGCTTCTTACGTACAGTAGTACGAGAATATCCTTGATGTCTTGGGACATACATAAAAATATCATGTATAAATATATAGGAAGAGGTTTGCTACTTGTTGTTGCAAAATTATCTTCTCTTCTCAATTTTCCCATTATGTATTCTCTTGTTGTTGCATATTCACCTTCTCTCATTTTCATCTCCCACAATATCTATTCTCTCGGTTCGTTGCAGTATTTCCATGGATCAAACTCTAAAAATATTAAGCTCACATGGAGGTGCGCTAAATGGACGAAGGAGGTTTAACCCAACTCTTTTAGCGCATCGGAATACCAATTTGGATAATTTACGCAATCTTATGATCTACCGTTTTTCTATCCGGTATGAATTCATACTAGGGTGTATTTTTTTTCTTCACTACATGTTTATTATTAGATGATGAAGAAGCACAAAATTTTGTTGTTCAAAGTAATTTACATTTATCATTTATAAATATTATGTTATTCCATTAACTAAATGTTGACAGAAATATCATTTCAAGTAGTCGAACAAATTCTAATAACCACAATTAATTTAATGTAGGTCTTAGTTCTTCAAACCAAATTGTTTCATTTACTGATAAAACTATATTAATGAAGAGGACGGTGATAAATTAGTGATGATTTATATGATAATGGCAATAATAAGTTATATGTTAGCACTCCCAAATTATTTTTCGGACAAATATTTGAATCTCTTTTTAAATTTTATAAATTTGCCTAAGGTAGCAAATTTAGACGGAATCCGAATATCATAATGAAGTAAGTGTAGATCTCTTATCCAAATTGGGTGGGAACAAAATATGGTAGCTGTGACCAGTTCACAAACATCCCACTTGAAGCTAGAAATATCACAATTTGCAAATAACTTTTTAAAAAGAATTTGTAAATATCCAAACGAAGCATGCCCTAGGCGACGATGCCATAACCAAATATCACACACAGATTTCACATGTCCCTGAGAACTATCAACCGAAAATGCTTGAGTTAAGTGACGAGCACTATCTGATGTCAAGTCCAAGTAATACAATTTTTCCTTCTTAGTGCCACAACCAATCATCTTTCAAATCCATGTGTCCTTAAACACAAAATAATTAGGCCAAAAACCAATAGCACAATGTAAGGCATTGGTTAGCTAAATGATGGAAACAAGTTTATAATCAAGTGAAGGGACAATAAATACATTATAGCTATGGTTCTATTATCAGTGAGAGAAACAGTACCCTTCCCATGGATGGGAATTGTACTTCCATCAGCTGTGGTGACATTAGTCTGGTTGGATGGCTTAACGGTTTAAATAAGATTAGAATCAAATATCATGTGTTGTTTCTCCAAAGTCAATTATCCAAGTATTATTCGAAACCAAATTAGAAATCTTTAAGGCCTTAAACTCATTACCTGCAGCAATGATAAAGCAGTAATTTGCTCAATAATAAGCTCAGATTAAGGGCCCGTTTGGTTTGCAGGATTGGACAACGTAATGTAATTGGCATTACGTTGTCAATCTAACTCGGATGTTTGGTTGGACAAAAAAAATTATATGTAATGTAATCGCAATTACAAGTTTGATTATATTACATAAGTTTCTTCTAAATTCAATTACATCATAAAACCTATGTAATCGCAATTACATTACAACTTAAGCGGAAGGTTGGTATGCTATAATTTGGTCATTTTGTTCGTTTTTGGTCATTTTTTGTCGTTTTTGGTTGTCTTTTATCGTTTTCGTCGTTTTTGTTCGTTTTTTGTCGTTTTTGTTCGTTTTTTTGTCATTTTTGTTCGTTTTCGGTCATTTTTGTCGTTTTTTGTCGTTTTTATTAGTTTTTTGTCGTTTTTGTTCGTTTTTTATCATTTTTGTTCTTTTTTGGTTGTTTTTGTTTGTTTTTTATCGTTTTTGTCCCTTTTTTGTTTTTTTCCTTTTTTGTCGTTTTTGTTAGTTTTTTGTCGTTTTTGTTAGTTTTTTGTCGTTTTTGTTCATTTTTGGTTGTTTTTGTTTGTTTTTGTTAGATTGTTAGATTATATTTGTAATGTAAATATGGCCCATAAGCCCAAATGTAGACACTATATATATTGTAACAAACCCTAACAATGAAAAGGAGGCATTATTATTTCCTACATGGTATCAGAGCAAGGTTCTGAAAAACCCTAGCCGCCAAAACCTATCTTCCTTCTCCTTCACCCGCGTCCGATCCGACGCCCCCTCCTCCTGATCCGGCGCCCGACAGCACCGGCCAACCCGATTCCCGCGCGGCGTCCGATCCGGCGCCCCTCCTCCCGACTGAACAAGTCGGCGCCCGACTGCACCGGCGAACCCGATTCCGCGCGGCGCCCGACCCGGCGCCCCTCTTCATGACTGAACAAGCCGACGCCCGACCGCACCGACTTCCGTCGATCCCGCTCCCGCCGATCCGCGACGATCCGCCGATCCCCGCTGTACGTGCCCGCCGCCGTACGCCGCCATACGCGCCCGCCGCCGTATGCGCCGACCCATCGCCATACGCGCTGATCCGCGCCCGACCTGACAGCGTCGATCCGCGCCGATCCTGACAGCGTCGATCCGCGCTCGACCGCGCCGATTCGCGCGCTTGACCCCGTCCATCAGCGGCAGATTCGTCGGCATTGTACAAATTTTTGTACACCCGACATCCGCTCGCCCCTTCGTGCTAGATCCGGCGCCTCTGATCGCGGATGATTCGCCGCCAACCCCGTCCATCAGCGGCCAATTCGTCGGATTTGTACAAAATTTTTGTACACCCGACATCCGCGATGGCAGATGATGTTGCGTCCAGCTACTCCGTCGCGACTGGCGGTGGCGGTGTACATAACCCAAATTATCCTAATCCGAAGGATCCATATTTTCTGAGTTCTGCTGATCAACCAGGAAATATCATTACTCATATTGTTTTCCGTGGACCAAACTATGCTGATTGGTCTCGGTCGATACGTCTCTCCCTGATCTCTAGGCAAAAGATCACTTTTCTGGAGGGTACTGAAGTCAAACCTGTTAATGATGCTAGCAAATTGCTTGATTGGAGATGCGTGCAAGCACTATTGGTTCAATGGGTTCTTAATACCATTGATCCGTCTCTGAAAAAATCTTTGCCGTACTTTGAGGAGGTTTATCCATTGTGGAACTTGTTGGAGAAAAGATTTGTTGTTAATAATGGCACTCGGAAGCAACAAATTAAGGTGGCTTTGGCTGATTGTAAACAAACGACTTTGATGTCTGTGGAAACCTACTTTAGAAATTTACAGTCTTTGTGGGATGAACAAGCTGCTTATTTCCCATTGCCTTCTTGTACCTGTGGTGAACTTGCTGTAAAGCTACAGGGTATGAGGGATGAAGACCACTTTCAGAACTTTATGTATGGGTTGAATGCTGAGTTGTATGGTCATACCCGATCTAATCTTCTGGCTCAGGATCCTCAGCCAAGTTTAGATCGGGCATACCAAGCAGTCCGTGAGGAGGAGGATATACGAAAAACTTAGGTCCAATTCGCTGCAGAGGAGGTGTTGACGCTGGCTATCAAGACTTCACCTCGTCCGTCTTCTACTTCTAATAGTAGGACCTCAGATTCCAGGGACAAATCAGGTATGATCTGTACTCATTGCAAGAAAACAGGTTATGACGTTGCAACTTGCTTTGCCAAGATTGGCTATCCAGAGTGGTGGGAGACTCGTCCTCGGCGTGAGGGCGGACGTGGTGCTGGTGGTGGCAGAGGCCAGGCACCACCATAAAGACGTGATGGGGGTCGTGGTGCTGGTGGCGCAGGGGTTGTTCATCATGTCGCCGCTGCTGTTCATAGTGTCCCTGCTGGTCTTGCTGGGAGTTCGGCAGATATGATGCATGTAGAGTATCCTTCACCACTCTCAGGTGAACAATGGCAGAAACTGATGAGCTTGCTGGGTAACGACAATTCTTCCAACCCTGGTTCTTCAAACTCTGATCGTCTGATGGGTAAGAATTCTTTTGTCCCTTGGATATTCGATACTGGGGCGACTCTTCATGCGACAGGCTCTCGTGACTGTTTACAATGTTCCATACATTATTCTCTTTATAAACAGAAGACATCATCTTGTACAAGGAGAGCTTCTGCATGCCCAACAAATCTTCGATGCCGCGGGACCGATCAAGCCAATCTTCGTGTACAGAACTTCCCAAGGCAACATGTTGGCATAATGAATTTAACATGTTAGGCAGGTTCTCATTTGAAAGGCAACATCACAACACCATTTGGTTAGCATGTTAAACAAGCAAGAACCAACATAAATATATTGCATATATCACATTTAAGTGATTTCTTACCGATAGTTGAATCCTCGTTCCTGCAAAAAAATGTAGGTTAGACAATATACTTACTCTGCCTGCACAAAACATTCATTAGCATGCATCCTGACTACATAACCACTGGTGTTATACACCATTTTGGACTTGCCATATTGGACTTCAAGGTTATCGACGCACCATTCACCCAGGTTGCGAGCCCGAAATGAATATTCCGATACCAATCATGCCACCAAAGCATGCTACATTTTCTTCCAGGCCGAATCGATCCCCAGGGCCCTGGGAACTGTCTGAGGAAACAATACCTTGTATACAAGTTGTCGATGACCATGCGAATGCGTGTCCGACTCGATCGTGCACAAAATCGCATGGTAAATATTAAGAGAAGTAAGCCAACAGTGCATCATCATTCATCTCATTCAAGTCATGTTCAATGACTCATTCCTTTCCAACTTACCATCATTTTACTTGGTGATCCCAGTGATCCCAAGCCTCATCATTTCTCATTTCATCAACTCATCGCAATATTTTTCCATATCATTCCTTTCGACAAGGAATATAACATTCATTCATTTCATAGGGGCATTTATTCATTCTTTCATTGCTTATAAGAAACAGGCAACAATTCATATCTTTGCAACAGTTATACAGAGTATACATGATTCAAGTATTTTATTTCGGTTCATTGGGTCGATAGCAAAGCCAGTTCATTTCTTATGTATCGTTCACAAGGCATCTCATTATTCAAGTGTTTTACCTGTTTCGACAATGTTAAGCATAAGGGACATTATAAATTCATTCTCAGGTATCAAGTCACATTAGCAATTCAAGTGTAATCCATTCAGCAGTTCAATGTCCATGTATTATTTATTTCAACAATTCTCAGCATAAGCATCTCAGTAACTAACACATGGAACATATAGGGATAGTTCATAGCAACACATTACTCTATTTTATTAGGCATGAAGGAGTAAGGAGGAGGAAGGACAGTTCCACTTACTTTCATAAATGGTCTTCCTGTTTCGATTGCACGCATTTCCACGAAGCGTAGCTCCACCAGCGAGCCACGTTCTAATACCCATTCCGTCTAGCCAGCTAAGAGATACTGCATCAGTCTCAATTCTCCTGATCTCCAACCCAAGTCATAGTCCAACATTCTGATCGCATCCAACAAGCTAACCCAAATGCCTCGTGCGGAGCGGGGCATTACATAATGTACCACTCAAAAAAAGTTTCGTCATCGAAACTTAAGGAAACAACTCATTCTACTAATTCACTTAGTCAGCTTCAATTCAATATTCATTTCAGCACACCCGGCCATCTCAAAATTACTATCTAATTGTACCACTTAACTCATCAATGATTCAATCCGTCATTCTCTTTTCCAAAGTATTTGTACTTTTCATTGATTCACCCACATTTTTCTAGCATTGTTATCTTCGTCGCAGCCTACCACTTCGTTTGAATTCATACACATATCTTAGGCGTGTCCAAAATATATGCATTCAGCCAAAGTTCGTGCTAGTACGATTCGATAAGCTCTTCCGACAATGGTATCTTGTCGCAGCCTATCACATCGGTTAGATCCATACACATACTTTAGGCGTCCCCAAAATATATGTATTTCAGCCAACTTCTGTATTAGATCAATTTCAATATGCCACGGTGCAACTCTCTTTTCCAAATTCGACTTAGCATCCTTTCAATTGACTTATTGTTTTGCCACAATCGCTATATTTCCAGCCACAACACTCAACGTCAGGGACAACTCAGATAATTTTCTTATCCAAGCATAATATTTCTAATATTCGGTCAAGGGTCTAACTTAGAGCCAACCATACCAAGAGTTCACAATAATCAAATATGCAATTCTATTCCCTTCCGAATCCAACAATGTTTCTCACTGAGGCAATTCATCTTTTCTAAAGATATAATTCGAAGTCACCAACTATCGATTACCCGCGCCAAAGGTACAATTCTATGCGACAGTCAAGGTTAACCCAGCTACCCAACTTTAGATACCGATCCAACATTCCCGTCAAGAGCAGTCAATTCCATCTCATGGAATAATTCACTACTCGATACATACAACTCAAGTCTCATCCAATGATTCCAGTTCCCGCTACGGCCGACATATTACTTCACAAGGGTCAAACATCTCTAAGGTTCATATTGAAGCATATACTTAAAACATATATTCTATTAGGTCATACTCATCACCATCTCTCGTTCAATACCAAAGGGTCATCCTATGGTTCGCCAACAGTCTCCCTATTATTCGGTCAAGTCACTAAGGCTAGCTATACCGATAGCTAAACCTATTCACTTGGTGACTTCCCTAGAGTGGACGGCTACTAGGGTTATACTCTTTTTTTTATTCTCAGGCTAACAAGCAACCGACAGTTCTAAAGAACTCTACCCAAAACTATGGGCATCAACTCAATCTTGATAACTAATCACCATTGTCGACTTTGTCAACAATTGGTTATATAGACCACGGTCGCTAAGGTCAAGTCTATCTATTTAGGGTCTTCCTCAAGAAAATATTCCCACAGAGGCTCATTCTAGACTTACCCAACGATTGACTAAGATAGATCTAGCAACATTACGGTCAAATCCCAACCCGACATACGATTCTCATCGTTCTAATAATCCATCAAGTAAATTTTCTAATGATCCAATTTCTATTTCAATTCTTTCGTACCAACACGGATCTATATACTGAGGCTAACTATTCAAGGGTCATCGATTCTGATAGAGTCACAACAACACTATAGAATCTTACTATTCGATCTGTATGACGAAGTTATACCACTAAATCATAAGCCAGAAATCTATATACCAACAGATAGTCATCTAGACCATCACACCATCTACCGACACTATCCAATACCTTTCATGATTCTTAATCCCACTCATTTTTCAGCCATCAAAATCTCGTACAGACATTCTTAAAATCTCATATCGCAAGGATCGAGTAGTCTATTCCATTCAATCCGATAATTCATGTATCAATTAACCATTCTCTATTCAACAATTATTCTGAGGCACTACTTGTTACTTATAGGATACACTTCAATTCCTTAGCATACATGTACGCATGCAACGACTATCAATCATGGCAGGCTCGAACTCAAACTTTACTAATTCTATCCTTCAGCGATCAAGATGGGTTAACATCTTATTGCACCTTAGGGTCATAGCATAGATTTTCAATACTCCTTCGGGTCACTGACAACATTTGTAAAACTTTTAATTTAGCAACCAACTTGTAATAGCCACACATGATTTCCATCCAACTAGTCGCAACTATCGTTCAATGTTCTAAGCCACAATATTCGCTAGCCAAATTTATTACCCATGGTATAACTTTCATCATGTTAGTCTGAGTCCTTATTCGACTGAGCAATTTCTAACCAAGGCACCCGTTACAATTTCGGACAATCTCGCTATACCGACTTGGCAGCGAAAATTTTCTGATTTCAAATTTTTCAGCATTAAGAATACCAAAAAGGACATTAAAATTGTTCTCTTATTACGAACACTTTTGAAGCATTTAATTCTTTCTTAACAACTTTTATAGATTTGAATTCATTATTTTTGAAACAATTGGTTTGCTTATAGAAATGAATTTTTTTAATTTTTTTAATTTTTTTTAATGTATTTGATAAAAAGTAATATGAACAATATTTTTTTTGTTTTATATGAACGCTACAAAAATAATAGACTGTGATTACGTTTTTTTTTCTGACTATGAACAGTTTTGAAGCAAATATTCGTTTGCTAACAACTTTTCTAGCGTCTAAAAATAATATATTTTGAGAAAATGAACGCTATGATTTTGAGTATGTTAGAAATTTTGATGTAAGTGTTTCTAACTTAAATTAATTTTTGGTTGGGAACATAATCCAATATGTTTGTTCTAACGTGATATATATTTTGGGCTTACACATGAAAAAGGGCTAAATTCTATAACAAAATGGTCCTACATTTAAAAAATGAAAGCTATGATTTTGAGTATGTTAGAAATTTTGATGTAAGTGTTTCTAACTTAAATTAATTTTTGGTTGGGCAACATAATTCAATATGTTTGTTCTAACGTGATATATATATATATATATATATATATATATATATATATATATATATATATATATATATATATATATATTGGGCTTACACAGAAAAAATGGCTAAATTCTATAACAAAATGGTCCTACATTTAAAAAAATGAACGCTATGATTTTGAGTATGTTAGAAATATTGATGTAAGTGTTTCTAACTTAAATTAATTTTTGGTTGGGCAACATAACTCATTATGTTTGTTCTAACATGATATATATTTTGGGCTTCATAGAAAAAAGGCTAAATTCTATAACAAAATGGTCCTACATTTAAAAAATGTCATTTTTCATACAGTTTATAATTAAACTTTTAGTCTACTTTTGATTATATTCTTCTTTGTGATTTTTTTAATTATGATCAATTTTGAATGATATGATATGTTTCATGTATAATGCTCACATATACATAATATATATAAGATTGTCTATTAGTTTTGATTTAAAATACTTCACATATAGCATATTATGTGACTACTCAATGTTTGGTAGTCAAATTAACTGCAATTTCAATACATTTTTATATTGTTCTTTTCATATTGGACTTTTTACATAATACTTTTCATATAATACTCACATATACCATATTACATGTGTACTAAAATTTTGGCAGTAAAATTTACTGAACTGAACATTGAATTTATTTATTATAGTTGAAATGAACATTAAATTTACTAAAATTGAATTTATTTAGTATAGTTGAACTGAACTAAAAATTTGTGATCAACCATATATATCATAATTGCATTATGTGTCAATATATGGCAGATTTACTACCGATCAGTTTTGTTATATAATGCTCACGTATACAATATTTTATTCCTCAATTTTCTCCTTTTTAAAATTTACTGCACTTGCCTTCATTATATTTTTCATGTTGACATCAAATGTTATTTATTATATTTTGGATGTGCCTAGGTGAAAATGTTATGAAATCATTGACGAATATAATTTTGGTGTATAACATCTAATTCAACTCTTTACCATGGCCCTAAATTTAAAAAATTATCAATTTTGTTCATACATTTTTAAAATAAACTTTCTGTCTACGCATACTTTTATTGTAATTTTTCAAAATCACAGAATTTTTTTTTACTCATTCGTCTCTAGGGGCTTACATATGCATTTGTAAGATATTTATTTTTTTTGCTGTAAATTAACCTAAAAAAAGTTATTCAACATATGAAATAACTATAAACAAATACAAGATACTTATTTTTTAAATGAACCACCGCAACTAATTTGTAACGTCCAATTTTTTTTTAGTTTAGATAAGAACAAACATGTTTTAAAGGACTAATATAATATTTGGTCATATTTTGAATCATATGTTGTCTGTGAGATGCTGCTGAGTTTAAACAAATGAAAGACATTTTTATTTTGAGAGAAAGAATCGATTATGTTTTTTAACACTTTATTTTAAACAAATGGAAGACATTTTTATTTTTATGAAAATAATTTGTAAATCAAAATTACCTCATTATCATGAAAAACACATTCAAGACTGAATGGTTGTCCTTTCCCTCCGTATACGGGTACCTCATAGAGACGAATGAGTCGGACCTTCAAATTCCAGAAAGCTTTTGAAGGACTCACATCACGAATAAGTGAAAAGAAAGGAGCCATTGATGTAGTCGGAAGATGCTGCTGAGTTTTTTTTCTAAAAAGTTCCAAACTGTGTATGATGGAATCATTTTTCCATCTATTTATAGACAGATTGCATTAAAAAGGATGAATGTATCAAAAGTTGGGAGACCAACAGGTGCCTTGAATGCTGATCCAGTTTTCAAACACTTGCACAAACACCAAAGGATTGCAAGGGTGGAAGCAGCCTTCATTTCAGAGATTGATTCTGGTTTAAAATTTCAAATTTGAAATGTGTGTAATGCTACATTTAAAAGACTGTTGTGATTTTTGTGTACATTTAAAAGCACAGTGCAAAACCGTTGTGATTAATGCAGCCGCTACTTTGTTACATAATTGTACAATTTTTATTTGTACTTTTTTAATGAATATTTTATTGTGGCAGAGTTTAGGCGAAAATATAGCATTTTTTTCAATTTGTTTCAACTATTTTGCTATTATATAGATATAAAGCTGAAATTGATGATGCAAAAAAAGATTTGGGGGTCTGTCAGACAACCTCAGGACCATCCCAGCCCCAATTAGAGGGCTGAGAACGATCCTCTACTGTGTGAAGATGAAGATCTTCCACCACCAGACTGTGTTGCCTGTCTCCTTAGAACTCAAGGATACAGTAGTACGAGCCTATAGAACAGATCCTGTTCAAGTAAGGTCGTGAGTGGCTCCCCCAGTAATGTTATTATAAAAGGTATGTTGTTACTTGTTCCGGTCGATGTGGGACTAAAACAAATGAGGAGTGGAGTAGAAAAACCTCCTCTGCTCTCGAGCATGTGCTGTCAATACTTTTACTTCTAAAGTCTAGTTTGAGATTAATTAATTCTCTTCCTAACCTGCAGTGCTATCCCATTTATATATTAAATTAATGGTCGGTCGACTTAATGGGGATAGGAATCAACAAGCTCCAAATTCTCTCGTGCGCGGTGCAAATCAGGATCCATCCACATGCGTATGCATGTCAACCCCTACCCTTCCTTGTATGCAAACAAAGCTTCTTACGTACAGTAGGAGATCACAATTCTAATCATACAAATATTGGAAAAACTCTTGGGCAAGAATATCCTTGATGTCTTGGGACATACATAAAATATCATGTATAAATATATAGGAAGAGGTTTGCTACTTGTTGTTACAAAATTATCTTCTCTTCTCAATCTTCCCATTATGTATTCTCTTGTTGTTGCATATCATTATTCACCTTCTCTCATTATTTTCATCTCCAACAACATCTATTCTCTCGGTTCGTTGCAGTATTTCCATGGATCAAACTCTAAAAATATTAAGCTCACATGCAGGTGCCCTAAATGGACGAAGGAGGTTTAACCCAACTCTTTTACCGCATCGGAATATCAATTTGGATAATTTACGCAATCTTATGATCTACCGTCTTTATAGCATATTGGTGACAAGTAGTCCTCCGATAAGTACTCCGTTAGCTCGATGAATTTTTGTGTGTTTTTTTTTGTGTTTCTGACAAGGCACTAAACCAAAGAGATGTTTTGGTACTGGGTAATTATTTTATTTCCGAAAAAAAAATTAGGATGGAGAATCTATTCTCATGTCTTTATTTTCTAAGAATTTTTTATTTTATTTTTTTTCATTTTAACCTTTTTTTTGGGTTTTTCATTTTTTTAGTTTTTTTTGTTTTCAGTTTTTGAAAGGTTTTTTTCGGTTTTTTTTTTTCAGTTTTAAGAATTTTTTTGTTTTTTGTTTTCTTTTGTTTCGTTTCCATTTAAATGTTTTTTTTGGGTTTTTTCTTTTTTTAATGATTTTTTTGTTTTCATTTTTTGTTAGGTTTTTTATTTTCATTTTTTTAGATTCATCATTTCTTTGTTCTTTTTTAAGGTTTTTCTTACATTTTTGTACTTTTTATTTTTTTTAGAATTATTTTTTTTGTTTTAGTTTAGTCTTTTTTTCATTTCATTTTTCTAAGAATGTTTATTTTTGTTTTTTCGCAATTTTTTTTCCAGTTTTTTATCCCTTCTAAAAAATTGTTTTCCTTTATTGTGTACTGATGGACACCAATAGAGGGACGTTTTGGTACTAGATAATTTTTTATCCTGAAAAAAATTTAGGATACAAAATCTATTCTCATGCCTATATTTTCTAAGAATTTTTTTATTTTTTCTTTTTCATTTTTAACCTTTTTGGGGGGGGGGGGGGGGGGGGGGGGGGGGGGGGGTTTCAGTTTTTTTTTAGATTTTTTTTCAGTTTTTGAAAGGTTTTTTTCGATTTTTGTTTTTTCAGTTTTAAGATTTTTTTTTTCTTTTGTTTTGTTTCCTTTTAAACTTTTTTTGCAAGTTTTTCTATTTTTTTAAATGATTTTTTTGTTTTCATTTTTTTTTTAGATTTTTGATTTTCTGTGTTTTAAGATTCATTATTTCTTTGTTCTTTGTTCTTTTTTATTTTTTTTTCATTTTTTTATCTTTTTAATTTTTTAGAATGTTTTTTTTTTTGTTTTAGTTTAGTTTTTTTTTTTCATATTCATTTTTCTATGAATGATTTATTTTTGTTTTTTTCCCAATTTTTTCGCAGTTTTTTATCCTTTCTAAATAGTTATTTTCATTTTATTTTCGGAATGTTTATATGTTGACCAAAAATAAGAATATATTTTTTGATAAATATTTGTTACCTGGTATTTGAAATATGGAAAATATAGAATTTAGATGGTTCTATTATAGTTATCTTACATTGAAAACATATACACTGATATTACTTGTGTTTTATATGGCAGTGAGGTTGAAACTGCAAAAAGTAATTTTCTTCATTGCAGTTTTGTATTACAGTTTTGGCAGACAAAGGAACTTGCATGTTTAATAATTATCCAGTTAATTTCAATGATCGGTGGCTGGATTGGAGAATTGATAATATCAGCTCAAAGATGAGGCATGGTTGGGATATAATGTTGGGTGCATATGGACAGAACGTAATATGATATTCGAGCAAAATAAAAGTTCAAAGAATAGTATCTAATTTAACACAGCTACTTTGTGTGGAGAAGTATTTTTCCTTAGAAGAAAAAAATACTAAGCTTAATTTGTCGAGGAAGGAGAGAGCATTTTGTGACAAGGAGCTAAGCCAGAAAGGAGACTATAAATTGAGGGTTTCTTAGTACCAGAAAGGAGACTAGAAATGGGGGACGTGTTTCAGTGTTTGAAAGGTTTTTTTGGTTATTTTATTTCAGTTTTAAGATTTTTTTTTTTTTTCCATTTAACGTTTTTTTTTTTGGTTTTTTTTGTTTTTAATGACTTTTTTGTTTTCATTTTTTTGTTAGATTTTTGTTTCCAGTTTTTTAAGATTCATCCTTTCTTTGTTCTTTTCTTTTAAAGGTTTTTTTCAGTTTTATTTTATTTTTTTTCGAGAATGATTTTTTTGTTTTAGTTTAGTTTTTTTTCATTTTTTTTAAAATTTTCTAAGAATGCTTTTTTCAGTTTTTTCGCAGTTTTTTTTATCCTTTTTAAAAATATTGTTTTCATTTTATTTTGGGAATGTTTTATTATTGACCAAAAATGGGAATACAATTTTTCATAAAAGTTTGTTACCTTGTATTTGAAATATCGAAAATATAGAATTTAGACGTATTTCGTATACCAAACATCTCCTTAATTTTGCTAAGGGCAGTTAGGTAACTTGCTTAAAAATATATTTTCTTCAGGCCGAAGGAGACTAGCGGCGGATTCATATGGAGAATAGTGGGGACTTGCTAGATTTTCGGAAAGAAATAGTTTAATGACAATTTTCAAATATATATTTCTCGAATATGTCTGACTGTTTGATTAGCATTGACGCATTTTTTTAGAGTTTTGATTTTGTGATGAGAACTGTCATTTTAATATTTTTGATATTTATTTCGATTTTAGTGATCATTGCTTTAGATATGGCTTCGTTTGTTGGATAAGCTGTAATTATAGGTGTTTTTTTTTGGGGGGAGAAGGTAATATTTTCACTTTATTAAGTCTCCTTAAATGTTCTCTTTCAAGTTTAGAAAATTAAAAAAATTTATTTTCAAAATAATATTAATTAATGTTCTCTTTCAGATACAAAGTAACATACCTATATATATATCTATATATTTATATAGATATATACATACATATATGTAAATGCATGACTAACCACTAATTATTTAGATTATATGCGTCCTACCAAAAAATTAATATTCATACACAAAAAATAACTAAATGATAGTTTATCTGTCCCGTGCATCGCATGGGTACACGCTATGAAACCCGTAATTTCAGATAATTATTTATATAATTTATTTAGCTAATCATTATTAATTGTTAAATTAGGAAAATGCAATTTTCTGGAAATTTTGTCAAAACCCGTAAATTCAATTATGTTGTTTTTCTAAATTATTAAAATTGCATGTTTGTTAAATCAATGTTTTATCCAATTATTATTAATAGAAAATTATTAATTTTAAAATAAATAAAACATGGATTTTTGTTTGTCATCCAGACCCGAAACCGACTTTAAAACTAAAAATATTCTTAGTTTTAATTACAAATATTTTATCGAATTTCTTAAAAAGAAAAAAAAAAACAAATTTGGCCAAAGTTTTTAAAATCCATTTTTTTAGCTTTAGGTCCAAAGCCATTTTTTCTCATTAAAAACCAAGCCTATTCGTTAAAGCCCATTGAAGCCATTAGGATATAACCTTTTAGTTTTGAGCCCAAAAGGCCATACCCATACTTCAAACTTTCCATTCATTCTGTAGATGAATGAATGAGTTTTCATTCATTAGTGTTTGTACAGACTTTTCATTATTGTGGTTGGAATGAATGAGCTTTCACTCTTCATTCTTTAAGCTAACCGACCACCCTTCGTTTCTTTTCTGTGAACGGACGTGGCCGTTCCCTTCCCCTTCCGTAACCGACATGATCGACCACCCCCTCTATTCTCCACTCCTATATATATAAACCCTCTCCTCCATCTTCCCCATCACCATTTCCCTTTCCCAAAGACTTAACCCCAAACCCTAGCCCGAGTTTTCGGAGCCGATCCCGACCGCCGGCCCCCTCCCCGAGCGGCAATCTCCGGCGCCACCCAGCCCGACCCGCGCGGCTCCCCTGCGCGGCCCTCCTCCCGGCCGATCCCGAGTCCGGCGCACCCCTCGCCGCCAGTCCCCGCGAGCCAGCGCCGCCCCAGGCCGTGCGATGTTCCCGCCGGCCGCCCCCGTGCCCTATGTCCCTGGCGGCTGATCCCCGCAGCCCCGACCAGACTTTTCCCGGCCTCCCGCCCCCTGCTCCGAGTTTGTGATTTCTCTTCTGGAATTTTTCGTTCTCTGGTGCTGTTCCGCGGAACCCCCGTTGTTGTCTTTTCCAAGCTTGGGTGCTGTACACGCAGCCGAACTCCGACGAGGCGTGTTACGAGTCCGAGGCAACCCTTCGGATTCCGTCAACTTGGGTAATCTCTGGTAATCACAGTAGTTCGTCCCTCGTATGCGTCGATGATGAGTTTGGTTCGTAAATTTCTTCGAAAATTTGGTTTTTCGATTACGGGTTTGGCTCCGAAGATTTTCGGAACCTTTGTTGCTTTTCGGTTTTAGTATTCTGAGGTTCCGGAAAACTTTCGGAAAAGTTTCCAACGGTTGGTTTTTATTCTAAAATTTTCGGAAATGTTTTGGAATGGTTTTCGGGAGTTCTGATTTGGTTCGGGTTCTCTGAATAAATATCAGAAATGATTTATGGATGTGTTTATATATATATTTGGGTTTTCCTGGTTTGGGATTAATTGCAGGAAGACATGGCACACTTTTCCAGTTTTTGGGTTGACCAAAAAGAGGAAATGCTGCCGGATTTTTCATAAAAATTTAGTTATATTTTAAAATGATTTTTCGGAAAATATTAATATTTTTGGATTTCGGGCGACGACCGTATTGGTCAATGGGCCCTGGCTAAGTGCAAACGAAACCGGTTTTACCGGACGTTGAGGCATTAGCTATTTTGACGATTGGACCAATATCTGAGACTCATAAAATAAATTCAATTTAGTTTAAATTATTATTTTATTTTATTAAATTGTAGGATAATTTTCAGGACTAACCAAACTTTTATTCTTATTTAAATTCATGTAATTTGTCTGTAAGGGCATAAGCCCATTTATTTATTCTGGTTGTGAGAAATTGTAATAGCTTAGAATTTTGTTTTGCTTTCTTTTATATTTCTGGTTATCATTTTGTCGTAAGAACATAGTAAAAGATAATAATTATTTATTAAAGAAAATGAATGTTTTATCACATAGAAATTTAAGTTGTAAATAATGATTCACGTATTTCTCACTTAAAGAAAAGTTTTAGTTTTATATTTACAAATACGAAAATACAAAGTTTTGTCAATAAACTGGTAAACACAAAGTTTTTCCCAAAAATTAGTTACAGAGTTATCTTTCTTAATTAATTGCAACTCACTAGATAAATTGTGTTGTTTGTGATAACGTAGTCAAAAGACTAAAATTGACTAGGACACAACTAGAGATTGCAACTAGTATAGTAACATTGGCGACTTTGGTTTTCTGAGACAAGTTTCCCGAATGTAGGATTTCAAGGAAGAACCTGATTTCCCATCCCGACGTATCGATCCGTCCAGTCTAATCATTTGAGGCAAGTACATTTTTGTGGTAGATTACAATTAGTTAATAATTATTTTAATGCAATTTTAAACCACGATACAACACGGAACTCTCTTTGAGAGCATTGACTGTAACTACTGTAACTATTGGGGACTAGGGGAGTAGTGTAGTGGATATGACCACATCCAATTAGTATAACTGAATGTATTAGCTTACCCCTCAAACACACGGGGATAAGCCATACCATATCACTAGGATATTACTGTAACAAATCCAATCCGGTCATATTCATTACCTATTCATATCACACTGTTTTAACTGTTGGAAAATTATTTATTTCAAATTGTTTAAAAGTGCATAATTCTATTATTAATTTAAATTGTTAAAATATCATGAATTGTACTTTGCTCCCTCCTGACTGGAGACTATATTTTTAGGTCCTGTTGAGGATGCAGAGCTACTGATTAGTAGCTACTATGACCCTGAGCTATACCCTGCTGTGCTTCCTGAGGATGGCGTACCTGATGATGATGTTGTTTCTTTTTATATGATATTTTCCAGTTTGATAGTTTCGTTTAAAAACAATGTTATTTCAGTTGGTGGTTTTAAGATTGTACTCTGTACTTTACAAGTTTTAATTTATCGAATATTAAAGATTGTGGCAAATTAAATTGAGTTGTTGATTACCTGCATATGGAAGATACAGCTTACTACCGCTGCCTCAACAGCGGTGCAGGCTGGACATGATCCGATTCGACCCAAGTAATTGGGACCGGGTCGTGACACACGCACTAGTTATCAATGAGAGAAACAATACCCTTCCCAAGGATGGGAATTGTACTTCCATCAGCTATGGTGACATTAGTCTGGTTGGATGGTTTAACGGTTTGAATAAATATTAGAATCAAATATCATGTGTTGTTTCACCAGAGTCAATTATCCAAGTATTATTCGAAATCGAATCAGAAATCCTTAAGGCCTTAAACTCATTACCTGTAGCAATGATAAAGCAGTAGTTTGCTCAATAATAAGCTCATATTTAGTCTTCATTTCAACAACGACAGCACGTTGTTTATTGTAGCAGGGATCATGGGTTTTGTCCCATCCTTGAAGATAGATGATCTTTTTCGGTCGGAGGCGGCTTACGTGGGATCATCTTCGGACGGAGGTTTTGTCCCATCCTTCAAGATAGATGATCATCTTCTTTCTCCCGGCTATATGCATCTCAATGAGAGTTGCCCATAGATCATAATTCTTCTCATCCAGCAACACTCTAATATAAAATGAGAGATTCACATAGTTGTCATGGATTTTGGTGTCCATCAAATAATTGGGTAGAAATCAAATAGATGGTTAGCGATGGAAGGAGGCGGCTTACGGATGAAGAAGAAAAAAAAAGAGTTATGACATGTATCAGAGGCGGTGGTATACATTTGGATCAGTGATCGACTCGGTGGATTGCGGATCAAGAAGAGCTACATGACCTAGAATTGTTTTCTTCTTCTTGACAACCTGCTCCGATAGCAAGAAGAATTGATAGAATAAATTATATATTCATCTCTCTTTGGAGGTAAGTATATATAGAGACAAAATCCTAGTACACCAAGTAATTACACTTACAAATCTATCCAAGACTAATTTATATAATTAAAAGCTTCCTATAACAAGACTATCCTTAATTAAGGACTTCCTATAATTAAGTTGTTATTTAGTTAAGGACTTCATATAATTAAGTCACTCCTTAATTAAGAACATTCTATAATTAAATCGTTCAACATCATCTTGCCTTTTCATCTAGACTCATTATAGTCAGTCAAAACTTTTTTTCCAACCTTTTTTCTCTTCAAAAATTTAAAAAAAAATCTATAGTGGAAAAAGATTCCACAAATGACTGTAAAGGGCCAAGTTTAATCATTAAAATTGCTATAAAGGGCCAATTTGCTGGATTTTTTAAAAGATCAATGAATACTCCATATGTCATACCCCAGTCCCAAAGTACGTGAGTATGCCAACTGGTATGTATGCATAGGCCACTCCAATATGAGGAACATGATCAATACATACTTACGTTGTAATTGAGCTCTAGCTCATAAGGTATATAATAATGGGTCACATATATAAGTAATAATCTCGTCCACATCATATAAATAGTAACTAAGCAAGAACAACAAGAATGTATAAAGTGCATGAAGAGATGATTTGAAGTACTAATAGTCGGGTGGAAACAAATCCACTACCAAATGACTATTAATAACTGAAAGCAGGAAAAATGGTCCAGTACAACATGAAATGAAAAGCATGCGCAAGAAAATAAATAAGAAGTAACTCATGGAAACTCTGAAGGCAAGACCTCCTCATCACCAAAAGCAGGGTCTAATCCGGGTCCTTACTCCTCGAGATACTGCTGATCGACTACACCATAAAGGATACCAGGTTCTCAGAGGGACATAACAAAATACATAATATATATGCTATAATAAACTGAATTCTAAAACATAAGGGTACCCTAACCATCTATGTGAATGCAGTTAAGGACAACGTTCCACGTGGGGGCTCTCCGAACAAATAATAATGTACGACACACGTAGTACTCATCCGAGTCACTAGTGGCCAACTAGAGGGAAGTAAATAAATAGTAGCATCTACATGTAGTAACTATCCTCCCCATCACATGAGACTGTCCAAGTCATATCCACAACATGTCCAGCTTGTAACTGCAACGACCTCTAACACAACATACTAGTAGCAGTTACGTTCTATCCGTCGCACGTCCCACACGTATCGATGGCCAATCGAATATGCAGATATGTATCCTATATGAAAATCACACCTCGTGTCATGCATGTGTCATGGCCAAAAGAGAGATAAAAGTACCTCACAATCATAAGGTAATCTACTAATACTAGCCAACATGCATAAAATAAATAAAAGACATGTAATGCGACGAACTCTGTCGTTGCACCCAACTCTAGCTTGGATGCGTAGTTTAAAGCATAACAACTAGATAAAATATAAAAAAAATATACTAAAATATAAAAAATGAACAGTAATCATAGCAATATATACTTGCCTACAATGGAATCAGTAATTTGATTCAAGTCAGAGGAGGCACAAAAAGTGGAATATGAACGAACGTCTCCGAGTGCTGAAATAAACATTACCAACGTGTTCAGAATCAGCGAGGTAGTCAGAAAAGCCTACCCATAAGTGTTGAAACACTTTGATCTTGTGTTCATTTCTACCTTATTCTGCCTAATTTAATATAGTGTTAAAACACTTTGATCTTGTGGTCTACCAAACTGTCTGTGTCACCTACATCTATATTGTAGCAGGAGTTTTACTGTATTAAGGAGCATTACTTACAGGCAGGCAATGAAACATTCCTAGGAAGGACTTAAATAAATATCTGGTGGGACATCTGTAGGATATTTTTTTCTATATATAGACAGCGGTATGAAAGCCTATGTTGCGGAAACCAGGACTTGACATGGGAGGCACACTGTGGCACGGACACCGCGTCTATTTTGATGTGTCCTAGTGTAGATTGAAGTGTCCACACGGCTCAGATTTTTGGAGTGTTCGTGCTTCTTAGATGAAATCAGAGTCTACTGTATTAAGAATGTAAATCATTCTTACATACTATTGGGAATCCTAACATGCAGCACTACTTACAACTTACAGGAAACAAAACACTCCTAATACCTATCTAAATAAATGTGGTGGAAGTATCTGCAAGATCTTCTTTTTTTCTATATATGTAGAAAATAATAGTTGGTGTAATTTTATTGATGGACTACTTCACTACTTATAGGGAGTCTAGCTCCTCTACATACTACAAATTTCGATGTGGGACTAAAAGTCCCTTATTGATTCTCAACACTCCCCCTCAAGATGGACGATAGATATTGATCATCCCCATCTTGTTACATAGCTTTGACAGACTTAATGAACTAAGACCCTTAGTCAGACAGTCTGCCACTTGTTCTTCTGAGCGGACATGGCCAATCTTCAGTATCCCTTGCTCCAGCTTCTCCTTGATAAAGAATCGATCGATTTCGATGTGCTTCGTTCTGTCGTGCTGAACCGGATTATTCGCTATACTTATTGCGGCTTGACTATCGCTCAGAAGATGCAACGGTGTCCCCTTATCCAACTTCAACTCTATCAGCAGTGCTTTCACCCATAGTAGTTCTGACACCCCTAGAGCCATTGCTCTGTATTCTGCTTCAGCTGTCGACCGTGCTACCACTGACTGTTTCTTGCTTCTCCATGAAACCAGGTTTCCTCCTACAAAAACACAGTACCCCGTGGTAGACCTTCTGTCGTCTATGCAGCTTGCCCAGTCTGCATCACAGTATCCCTCAATATCTGTGCATCCATTCTTCTTGAACCACAGTCCTTTTCCCGGCGTCCCTTTCAGATATCTTAGGATCTGAAATACTGCATCCATATGACCCGTTCTTGGATCATGCATATAGCGGCTTACAACGCTTACTGCAAATAAGATATCAGGGCGAGTATGCCCTAGATAAATCAGTCTGCCTACTAGCCTTTGATACCTTTTGCGATCAACAGGCTCTCCTGCTTCTGCTCCCATCTTGCACTTCTGGTCAATTGGAGTGACTGCTGCTCGGCATCCCAGCATCCCTGTCTCCTTCAGTAGATCTAGTACATATTTCCTTTGTGAGAGAACAATTCTTTGTTCACCATCACACACCTCGATACCTAAAAAGTATCTCATCTGTCCTAAGTCCTTCACCTCAAACTCCTTAGCGAGTTTCGACTTCAGCTTAGTGATCTCATCAGCATCATCACCTGTGATCACTATATCATCCACATATACAGCAAGTATAGTTATGTGGCCTCTTGCATGCTGGAGGAAGACCGTGTGATCTGCATTTGTCTGATGGTACCCCATGCCAGTGACAGCCTTTCTGAATCTGTCAAACCAGGCTCGAGAAGATTGCTTCAGCCCGTACAGCGACTTCTTCAGTTTGCACACTTTTCCATGTGACGTTCCTTCACCTGAATCTGACACAGAGTAGCACCCCGGAGGAGTCTCCATGTATACTTCTTCTTGTAGGTCTCCATGAAGAAATGCATTCTTTACGTCTAACTGGTGTAGCTTCCACCCATAGTTTGCTGCAATAGAGACCAGCGTTCTTACGGCACTCATCTTCGCTACTGGGGCAAAAGTCTCATCATAGTCAATACCATATGTCTGGGTATAGCCTTTTGCAACCAGTCTCGCCTTGTATCGTTCAACTTTTCCTTCTGGTGTCTCCTTCACTGTGTAAACCCATTTGCATCCCACAGCTTTCTTCCCTTCAGGTAATGGCACCAGCTCCCATGTCTTATTTTTCTCTAGTGCCCCAAGTTCTTCCATCATTGCAGCTTTCCATCTTGGGTCCTTCTTTGCTTTCTGCCAATTCTTAGGTAAAGAAGTGGAGTCTAACGAAGTGAGGAAGGCTTGATAAGTCGGAGAGATATTAGAATAAGACAAGTAGTTGGCGATATCATGTTCATAATCTCGATAACGAATAGGAGCCTTTCCCGCATTAATGCGAGAAGACCTCCTTAAGGGAGCAATGGGAGGTGGGGAAAGCATACCATCCGAGTCGGAGAGATCCGCTTCCGAATCCGAGTGATCCGGTACGGGAGTAACATCTTCAGGAGTTGGGGCAGGAGTAGACGAGGGACTTGGCACATTTGGCACAGGGCACGGCACAGTACTGGACCTCTGCTGTCGTCTTCTGTACACTTGGAGCTCTTTTTCCCTTGTCTGCTTCTCCCCCTGCGTAATATATGTATCGTCTTCTTCATCCTCCGTATCGGTATTACTGATGCTTTCTCCTCTTTCCTTCCAATTTGTAACAACAAGACAAGGTACCGATCCGACGACCACGCTTGGACGTATTATCTCCCCCTCACGGCTAACACCCGCTGTGTTAGGTGTGTTTCCAAACGCGGAGCCCTCATCTGAACCATAATATGGTTCCACCTCTCTGAATGTAACGTCCATGCTTACAAACAGCTTCCGTTCTACCGGGCTCCAGCATACATACCCCTTCTGTGTCCTGGTGTACCCAACAAAGACACACTTAACTGCTCTAGGATCCATCTTACCAACTCCAGGTCTGTTATCATGGACAAAGCATACACATCCAAATACTTTCGGAGGAACGGTGTATGCAGTTGTCCCCGTGAGCATTTCCAACGGCGTCTTCCAGTCCAGCAATTGAGAGGGCATCCTGTTGATGAGATAAGAGGCTGTCAAGACAGCCTGCCCCCACAAGTATTTAGGCACATTCATAGCTAGCATCATCGTCCGAGCTACTTCCAGCAGGTGCCTGTTCTTTCGTTCTGCAACACCATTTTGAGCCGGTGTATATGCACAAGAGGTTTGATGCAGTATGCCATGAGAGGATAAATATGCAACAAACCTCGTATGGGTATATTCCGTCCCATTATCCGACCGGAAACACTTAACACGAGCATTATATTATGTCTTTACGCGTTGATGGAAGCTCTGAAATGCTTCAAAAATGTCACTTTTATTCTTCAGTAGGTAGACCCACGTTACGCGGGTAGAGCAGTCAATAAAAGTGACAAACTATCTATAACCGTTAACACCGGTTATAGGACAAGGACCCCACACATCTGAATGAATCATATCAAAAGCAGCAGTACATCGATGCCCAGAACTCACATAGGAGCTTCTGGTATGTTTTTCCAACTCACAAGCATCACAAACTAACAACTTTTTATTCGCTTTTTGATATAAGGATGGAAACATGCGACTTATAACATAAAAGGAAGAATGTCCTACACGCTGATGGTATAGGAGTAGCTCGGCTTCGACACTTCGACTTCGGACTTCTGGTTGTGTGTCTGCAACCAATGATGCCAGTGCTCTGTCCAGACCGTTCCTGTCCAAGTACCATAGACCCTTATGCCATGTGTCAGTGCCCAGTCGTCTCCCCGTTCCCTTCTCCTGAAAGATTACCTTAGGAATATCAAAGGAAACAGTACAGTTTAGATCAAGGATAATGGCGCTAATGGATATAAGATTGACAGGAAAGGAAGGAGCATGTAAGACATTAGATAGAGTGATGGAAGGAGTACAATCAATAGTGCCTTTAACCATAACAGGCCTGGAGGTACCATCAGCAGTCTGAATGCTTTCTGGCGGCGTTAGGTTAGAGTATTCTCGGAACTCACCTCGGGACCCCGTGACATGGCGGGATGCCCCAGAGTCCATAATCCAGACTGGCTGAGAGACAGATGCAAGAGCACGCGGAGGTATACCGTCACTGGTTTGGGAAAAGTAAGTGCAGTAATCTCCTGAGGTGGGCGGCACCTCAGAATTGACTTGTCGGTCACCAGAACCAATCTTTGAGCCCCGCAGTTTCTCAAGAACTTCTCTCTCAAATGGAGTTATGTCCGCCAGCTGATTGTCCCGGCCTTCATCCGCCAGATTCGCCGTGTTGCCTCCAGAGTAAGTGTCCCTTCCCCCAGTGTAGCTGCCTCGACCACCTCGTCGTCCACCACGACCACGGCGCCGACCACGCGAGGAACTCCGTGCTGGCTTTGGGCAAAAGCGGATGTAATGCCCTGTGTCACCACAGTTATGGCAAACGCCTTCCGCAGAAGGAGGCTGGTTGAAAGCAGCAAGAGCAGATGTGGCAACTCCGACTTGCTCCCCCTGGGAGATGCCCCTGGTGGGCATCAGCTTCAACCGTGCTTCTTCTTGTGCCATGGCAGCTATGGCATCCTCTAAGGTCGGCAGCTTCGGTTGCGCAAGAAGTACATTCCTCCGTTGCTCAAATGCAGGGTTGAGCCCCTTCAAAAACTTTATCATCCGTTGCCGCGAGATATAATCCAAAAATTTCTGGAAATATTTTGCGAAGGACGGTTCAACCTGAGCATCCTCCATTCCAAGAGGATCATAATGGTCAAGATCAGACCAGTACTTCTTCAATAAGGCGGCGTACTCAGATATGGTACGATCGTCTTGGACTACCCGCTCGAGTTCATCCTGCAGTTGGAAGACTCGCATTGGGTTACCTGAACCGGAGTACATATCTTTCAATGTTCTCCAGATATCAGCAGCTCCCTCCATTGCTTCAACATTATCCGACACTTGATCGGTTAAAGAGGCTGTCAACCAACCAGCCACGACATTGTTGACAATCTCCCATACAGCAAACTCCTTCGAGGAGTGATCGACCGGGGCCTTGGTGTGGCCATCTACATAGCCAACCAAGCCACGTCCCTTCAGCGTCCGCATCGCCTGCCGCGACCATTTTAAGTAGTTGGTCGTGCCTTCCAGCTTCGTCTCCAGTTTGTCCAACTTTCCCATTCTATACGGTGACGGATCCACATCAGTATGGGTCACGCGTGAGGTTGCCTCCGGTAATCTCTTGGTCAGGAGATCCTCGACCAGGGATTTCATCTCTTCTGCTGTCAACTTCCCATAGATGGAATCCATGGTTTCTGCAACTGTAATCAGTGAGGTTTTGTTGTTTCCTGAGTCGTCGTCGTTTGCTTCGTCTTCGTCTTAGTCAGCAATCTGCTGTGAATCCTGATCTCAGGTAGCGTCTTCGTCAACTGTATATTCTGACAGTTGAGATAGAGATCAGGGGGGAAAACAACAAACTAGCTTCCTCACTGATATGTTGGAGTGTATGCGACCAACTAGAACCGCGTCATTATGACGTGTTCGGACAGCCCAAACTTAGTTGTGCCTCCTTGCATGGCGAAGTATGCAGCACGCCGCAACAGAAATCCTAGAAGAATTCTGAGTGTACGAAAATCTAAAGAGATTTCGTAACAGAAGCAAGACGAAAATCTAAAGAGATTTCGTATGCGTAGCAGTAGGTCTTCTAAAGAGAAGATACTGAGTCTCGAAGGCAACAACAGTAGAGCTTCTAAAAAGAAGGTACTGATTCTCGAAGGCAACTGCAGTAGATCTTCTAAAAAGAAGGTACTGATTTTTATTTTTCTTTTTTCTTTTTTTTTTGTGGAGAGAGAGAGAGTTATGGCTCTGATACCATGTAGAAAATAATAGTTGGTGTAATTTTATTGATGGACTACTTCACTACTTATAGGGAGTCTAGCTCCTCTACATACTACAAATTCCGATGTGGGACTAAAAGTCCCTTATTGATTCTCAACAATATATAACAACATCAATGAAATCAGAAAGTGGGGATCTAGGAAGTGCAGACACTCCAAATGTTGTGACCATGTCATGTCGTGTTGAACACCAGACTCAAAAAGGCACCAGGACACGCCAAGGTATAGACGGTGTTAATGAAATCAGCAGTGTGTACAGATCTAGGGAGCACAGATGCTCCCCTTATTGTTGTTGTGTCCATGTTCGTATCGGTACCTCTGGACGTGATAGATACATGCCAAAACTGCACTGTTCACCAAAATTTCAGTCTTATGACCATGTCTGTATTTGTGTCTTTCAGCATAGGTGGGGATCCTCTACGTCGAACGTTGTTGATGTCCTCCCTTTTATGTTTTCTTTTCTTTTCCACCAAACATTTCTTGTCTATTTTTGATAATGCTATTTGTCCCTCCAAATTGTCCCTCCAAACGTGTCAGCTGACATGGCATATTGATGTGGCAGCTGACATGGCAAATTTTATAATTAAAATTAAAATTAACATTAAAATTAATATTAACATTAATATTAATACTAACATTAAAATTAGTAGTAACATTAACATTAACAATAATATTAATATTAATATTAATATTAACATTAACATTAACAATAATATTAATATTAACATTAATATTAACATGAAAAAAATTGGATAATTAATTTTTGGGTTAAAATTTGTCATATGACACATAATATTATTTAACATTCCACGTCAGCTGCCACATATGGAGGGATGGTTTTGAGGGACAATTTGGAGGTACGAATAGCATTACTCTTTTTTTTAATAGTGATATATATTTTTCTTATTGTTCTGTTATTATTTCCCCGATTTTTCATGCTGTGACGTGCCTATTCTGAGCTGTAAGATGATTTTTATTTGCTGATTTGATTAGTCACATTGAGATCATTTGTTCGTTCTTTTTTTTTTCGTTTATGGTGCTAAGTTTGCTTTAGAGCAATTGCGAGGAAATGGTGTAGAAGTGAATAAAAAATACAATATCTTTTAGGAATTAAAAAAAAATCAATGTGTTTTTGTATTTGATTTTCTACTTAACTTGGTTTTGTTATTTCAGAACACTTAATTTGAGGTCTACTAGCATCAAGTCAACATGTCTTTCCAAATGAAAACTATGTTGTAGCAAGAGATTTACTGTATTTAAGTATGTATTTATTTTTGAGAAACATATTAAATAAACTGCCATTTCCCACAAAATCTGCTGACTTCTAAATCAAGTTTACACATCAAAATAAATGTCAATACTACATTGATAGATATTGCTGTTACTGTTGGTAGATATTACATGTCATACAACATCTTTGAATTTTTTCCATTTGGCAGTGTTGTTCATATACCTTCTTAGGCCTTCAATTTTTGTTTCCATATTTTTAATATATTTCGAGGGATTCGACCTGTTAGATATATAAGATGGCATTGATATTTGTCGACCGCTGATTTGTTTAGGGATCTCCCCCATTTAGAATGCCATGTTGATTGTTTAAACGGGTTTCTTTGGTTGTTACCATTGGCAGCATTTTTGAAGTTATGCAATGGGTTTAGATCCCTCTTGTACAATCTCCATTTCCATCATTGAAGCATGTTGGGAAATTTTCCTGTGGAGCCATTCAAGTGTAGAGATTAGAATCTGATGTCTGGGACATCTCACCGAGTTTTCGCAGTTAAAAGCGACTAATCAAAACGTCGAGCTTATCTTTGACTTGTGAAGAGAAAATGTACTTATGAACCTTCATGTAGCAACAGGTATGTACTTTGAGTTACTGGGGTTAGTTATTTGAAAAAACCCAAGTCCAAATTTAACTAATTAGCTGCTTTAGTGTGGTGTCTCCTAAAACAAGAACATTTGTGTTGTGGTGTTTCTTTCCGAAAGAATCAAAGTATGATTATGTATTTTAACTAGACCATTATACCTGAATATCTACAAACAGTAGAGAAGCTAAATCATAACACCAGAGGAGTTGATCTGATCAGAATTTCGCTGAATTATTCCAAGAGTTAAAACTTCCTGGAATAAGTTATTTACCTGTTATAAAGCTCATAATTTGCTTCATTGCAATAGGTGCCAGAAGTTAAAAAAAAAAAAAAAAAAAAAAAAAAAAAGTTATTGTCAGATAACACAGATTGTAATGCAACCTAGTCGATGCTGTCAGGTTTGGAAATAGCTACGGATATGCTTGGAAGAGCCGATAGGGAGGTACAGAACTGCTGCATCTTCATAAGAAATTGGTAAATGTAGAGATATTGGTTTCAGATCTCCAGAGCAGATCGATGATAGTCAGGTCTCAATCAAGTTCACATAGTACTTTGACACAACACAAAACATGGTTTGCCTGAGAAAAAAACAATGCCCAGAGCTCCATTCATTCTCTAGAGCTCCCTGAACTTGGACAATGCAATGAGGTTCCTGGTGAAATTGAAGCAGAGCTTCCGGACGAGGGGTCTACCAGTTTGATGGGCCAACTACTTGTAAGTTTCCGCGCTTCGTTCCCAACACCATTGATATTTACAAGTGGAGGAGCCTATGTATCAACATGTCAAAAGGACCTGATCAGAACTAAAACTGAGTAACTGATCAAGGGAACGGTTGATTGTATATTTTGTATGTAAGAATTAAGAATTCAGATATTTTGATGTGGGATATTGTATGTAGATGAATGTTCAGGAATTTAACATTGTAAGAAGGATAGCTTTTCACTAATAAAGTTATCACATTTTAGTAAATGAGGAGTGAAGACCAAACTAGTACTATGTAGATGGGTTACTCATTATAATTATAATTAGGGTCTGTTTGGCGGCGGAAAATTATTAGCAAGTTAGAAAGATTGTTTTGAGTTCTTAGAAACAATGTAGAAAGTAGTTTCTAAACTAAAAAGAAAATTAAAGCAACATGAGGACATGTCATTATTAGAATAATGTACATATGAGCTATATTGATTATCTTGGATTTACCTTTTTTAAGTAAATAAATTATAACTAATGCTACCCTTTGGTTTCCTTATAAAAATTCAAGAGAACTATAAAAGATCATCCGAGGCAAGAAATCAACAAGCATCATGTCGCGTATGTGGAATGAGTCCATCAATTAGATGGCAATTGATAATAATTTATGAAGAATTCAGAAATTTGTTAATAGTGCAAAATCAGTGACAATTGTGGGTAATTGACAACCATGACTTGTGCAAATTTTGATTGATGAGGAACAACTTAATGTATGAATTTGATGGAGAAAGTGAAGAGTCTACTGAGAAGGTTTCGGCTAAACTATGGAGATGAGTACTTATCCCAAAGATCATCTAAGCAAAAGCTTCTTTTACAAAGGGAAGCAGGAACTCTACAAGGTTTTACCTATCCAAGAGAAGTTGGATACACATCCACAGCATATGAAGGTTGAGCAACTTGAACATAATGTGCAGAAAGCATAAACCTATTAGAGTAGACTTCAAACTTTAGATAATATTTTTATGGTTTTACTACAATTCTAAGTTGTAAGAACCTCATGCCTTAGAGCAATTATGATCCAGCTACAACAAACAAAGGAAATCCATTGGGAAAAAAATTAACTAAAAAACTTGGTGGACACCGAGGAGAGGTATAAGACCCGGGCTCTTGTGGTCACCGAGGAGAGATATAAGATCCTGGTGGCAGGGGCAGAGCCACATGATAGGTGCACTGGACTGTAGCCCAGTGCAAAATATTGTAAATTTGCAAGGGATAATTTTTGATATTGAATGATTGCTAAAAAATTACTTTGGTATAATATGGTCAACTGGTAGACAAGCAAACACATGCATACTTGATACTTGGTTAACATGCTTTATATTGTAGCAAGATTCAGTTTTTTTTTCTTGCCTTGGTGACTTATCAAGTTTATGAACGAGGATACAGAGGATATCTTGATGTTCCTTTCATGTTTTTATTTTTAGATTATGTGCTCCTTTCCATTTAGTTTTTTTCTTTTTCTTTACTCTTCTTATTTCATGTATTTGTTGTTCTTTGCAACTTGGACAGCATTTTGCCGATACTTTGTTAGTCTATGACCGATTTTGAATCATCGAATTTACTACCGACCTGCTCTATATGCATTTGTCTTTCCTAAACTCGCAATTGTGAAATACTACCGAACAAAAGTCCTAGAATCATCGAATTTACAAGACAATTGTGTTAGTCTATCACAGATTTTGAATCATCGAATTTACAAGAAAAATTCTGCCGAATTTTTGGTATAAATTTTGAGAACCTTATAATAATACTATTAGCTAGCCCACCCTACTCCAAAATCCTGGCTCCGCCCCTGCTGGCTGGGTGGCGGAAGATCAGTGGATCGAGCCACGGAGGCATATTATTCCTTCCATTTATCTGGTAGGCGTTGGGGCCTGGGGGACAGTGGGCCCAACATGCATACAATGCAGCATGCACAAAGTCCCGTTCGTATCGCAGGGCATCTCAAAAAAAAAAACTAAAAATGGTGTTGAGAAAGAAATAAAAAAAACCTGAACTGCTCGGGATACCTATAAAATGTACTAATAAGAAACAAAAATCACACGTACAATACTTTGGTTACTTGGTGCAAAACACTCAAAATACAGCATAGAAGATTTTGGAAGTTATGTCCAACTGCAGTATAAATAGTTGGCACGGAACATCACAAAACAAGCCTCATATATCTAACTAACAGTGATTTATGAGTCTATTAGTAACCAATGTGATTATATCATGCATGACATTACAAATTGATCATAACATGACATTACAAATTGATCAGAAATATGCTGATGCATCTAACCATCTTGTTGGATGCCTCTCTGAATGCATTATTGAGTAATCTTCCGCAGTAATAAATTTGATTCAAGTACAAGATGCATTTTAAAAACATACATGTCTAATTTAAGTATATGCCTAGAGAAAGGAACTTTAGCTTCAAAAAAGATTTCTGAGCTATGTAACTCGAGGTGTTGCTAATCCTTTGTTTTAGGTCTCGAACATGCACAACAGTGAACTTTCTTCCGTCTGGGGCTATCTTTTCTTCCATAGAGATAATCCTTCAGAAGGACCTTAGTTTTTTTCTCTGCAATTCTGGCCCTTCTGAAATCTTCTTCTTCCTTGAGTTTCAGCAAAATATACTGGACTTTCTGCACCTCCAACTCCAACCTTGCTATCTTCTCTGATCCTCTTCGTGCTCGTTCTGAAATTTTTCTTTCACTTTGTCTTCCACTAATGTTGCCAAATCCATCATTCTGCTCACTAGCAAGACTGCCCGGGGATGCAGAAAAGCCTTCAGCCTTCTTTATCAACTTATTGTTCTTGTTCATCAGATGTGAAATGACCTTCTCTCCCTCTTTCAACTGCGCTTTGATTTTCTCAAATTCCACATTTCTGCTCTCATTCAATAAAGATGTTTCCAATTTTCTTTTGAGTTCCTTCACGTTCATTTGAAGAATCAACAGTCTTTGACCATCAAAAGAAAGCCTTCCGCTGACACTTCTACTCCACTCTGGATCTGATTTGGAAGATGGGTATTCATTCTTTGTTTCATCTACTAGTTCAGTTTGGTGATACTCTAGATCATGAAATGAACCTACTGGCTTGTTAGAGTCTCCAGTATCCCATAACTCTATCTCATACTTGGTTTCAACACTCTCTATTGTACTAGGAGCACGCGAACTAGCACCATCTTCATATTGTGCAGATATCAGAACATGATCCAGCTGAATATCTTTCACAATTTGATCATAGCTTTCTCTAGATTTTTCAGTATCAGCGCCAAACTCCTCTTTCGTTTTGGAATGTACGACACTATCTTTGTTCACTTCTGATTTCTCTTGGCCTATAATTGTTCCTGAATTTAATTCGTCGAATGTTCTCATTGCTACATGTAAATTAGCAGCATCGGAAACAGACCTTTCCTGCTCTAGATGATCCATAAGCACTGTCTGAAGCGCATTAAGCTTTGCATGCAACTTTTGCAGTTCCAAAATTCCTGCAGACATGGTTATATAATCTGCAATTTTCTCACCATCATTCTTTTCATGTTGAAGGCACACCAATTTATTATCCTGGACAAAGCAAAAACAAATTAATAATATTCATAGTTGGAACCAGAGAAGTTTTGATATTTTGCATTCTAAATGTGTTTTTGATGCAACATCTCAAATTCAGCCTGATAGGCTGCAGAGCCTAAAGAGAATAAGCAGACTACATGTAACAATGAACTTAAATAAAAACTATCATAAAGAACAAAATTGCATATAAACGATCATATAAGACGGGCAAGATAACTGGCACTACATGGCAAATCATGTAATGCTAAACAAGACATTTTGCACCTCTCAAAGCAAAGGTTTGCAAACCGCCATCAGGGTACATTTACTGGATATGGTTCATATTAGTGGACATGCAAAAATGAATCATGTTAAGCTACAAAGGACGTACTGAAGGATCCTCATTTTTTCAGAAAGAATCACCAAACCTAGTGACTTAGATCATAAAGAATCTAAGTAGTTGTATTGCTATTGTCTTTTTCACTGCATGTATTCCATGAAATAACTATATAATGTTACAGAGGAGACATTGCCTCTTAACAGATACGAATGGAAGAAAAAGATTCAAATACCCCAAAATTTGGGATAAAGTATTTGCTGTTGTAGATTCATACTATATATATACAGATCCAAGTCCCATTTAATGTATAATGCAATAATGACAATTACTTTCAACTTAGTAATCATGTAGATTGATGGAACTAAAAAATACTATGTGCAGATAACATGCATGCGACAGCAACCTTATTAAGCACAAAACCAAATGAAACTTTAAACAATAGACAGCAGCCCAGATGAAGTACTACTATATAGTATATACTATGGTTTAGAAACTACACCATGACAACCTTATCGGTCATTGTGTGAAAAAACACGCCCGAAAATGCTCCAATTTAGACGAATTTGAAACATCCAATATGGATTTTACAAAATTATCAAGCACAATTGTAAGTACCTAAAGAAAAACTATTATCACAAGTTACGTACTATTGTTGTTATTGGGTTTTCATTAGTATCTATCTATACTTGTCTAACCACTGACATATTTGTACGAGGAATCCAAGATTCCAAAACCGTCATCATGTTATCTAAGGCTACTCTCTAAAACTACTCATTCATCTTTTAACACATTTAAGAATAATATCCTAAAGCATGTTCCAAAAAAAGAGAGAATGAAGCATATCCAAACAAAAGCTAAACCAATCAATTTTAAAAGCATGAAGGGAAATGCAGTTAAGTAAAATGAAGGAGATGGAAGATGTGGCTTATTCTACACAATAAATCAATAATGTTAAAGATGTTATACTCGCAAAGGTTCTGGCTAAACTGCACCTGGATACAACAAGAGGGATATGGCTATTATTAGAGTGTATTCAACTTAGATAGTGGCCCGTGTTCAATACAAGCACAACGGACGCATTCTAAGGATTTAGAGAAGCTCGGAAGGAGTCAGAACAGTAAAAAGAAACAATAGTATCAACAAGACAGTATACTGGTGGCATACTGTCGGTATGCCGCAGGCATACTTAAGTGCTCTTTTTCGATCCAACAAGTTCACAGGTTTTGTGAGGAAAACAAGTCTATAAGCACGTTGTTGGTAATATTGATGGCGTGTCATCGGCATATTATCCACATGTTGTCGGGTCCAATCTAGTTCAATTTAATGAGCGGTACAGATCTAAAGTTGGGGTTTTGACAATCTAAATTGCTCCTAGGCCTTAGGTTAAGTTGTAGGGGATATTTCTATCCTCCTTAACCCAACTATTGTAGCCGTCAAGGAGTTTTTAAGGCTGAAAGAGATTTCTAGGGTTTCTAGAGATCTAGAAAGGAATCAAAGAAGGAGATCGGTTCATATCTCATAAGGTGAGTTGCGATTTGCCGTGTTTGCGTTTGTAGTTCTCTATAAGGCTTTTTTTTCCTTTGACTCAATAAAGTTTTCTCCATTTGTCCTGTAGAGTAGGTCGAGTTTGATCAAACCATGTATATTGTGTGTTCTTGTGGATTAGTTTGCTTTCTCGTTATTTCATCATACTAAAGTATTGTTCATGTCATCACTTCAACATATGTGCACCAATAATTGGTATCAGAGCAAAGATCAAACCGAAGAAATTTCAAACTCTTTGATCTAGGTCAATGGTAGGTGACGACATTGGTCCTCTCCCTATCTTCCTAGGACATTTGAAATCGTTGGTTTATTTAGGTCCAAGATAATTTGGAATTCACGATGACGAATAACAAAAGTAAATGGCACCAAGTTCTAGATGGAGAAATTCAGTGGTAAAGGTAAATTTTCGACGGATAAAAAAGCTTTCAGGTATGACAAATGATTCATGGGAAGACATGGATCAGAGGGAATTGAGCACAATAGAGATTTGTATGGCTGATGAGGACATGTATAATAACGTCATGGAACAAACCTCAGTGGCTGGTTTATGGTTGAAGCTAAAGGGCATATATATGAAAAAGCCATTGTCTAACAAGTTATAGCTCAAGAAGCAGCTCTACCGTCTCCGTATGAAATAAGGGACTCAGGTTCTCAGCCATCTAAACAACTTCAACAAAAGTAAGTGATCTTCTTGTCTCGAGGTAAAGTTAGATGAAGACATGGCACTTTTACTTCTTTCTTCGTATCCAAGATCGTATAATGTTCTAGTGACAACAATATTGTATGGTAAAGAGATTCTTGAGGTAGAAGAGGTAACAACAATCCTACTTAATAATAAAATTATGAAGATGCCAAATCCTATCGATGAGTCATCCGTGTTGATTGCTAGTAAAATAGGAAAGTCAAAGAATAAGGATGGAGGAAATACTAGTCGAGACATGTCCAAATTAATAGGACAAGAAAGTGATGCATGTTTCTTTTGCAAACAGTTGGGTCATATGAAGAGAGTGACCAAAGTACAAGTAGAGGCTAGAGAAGTAGGGTTGGCCACATGCTGAAGTAATCAAGGTCAAGACAGTGTTGCTCAGGAAGCTGGGGAGCCAGTTTGTGACCTACGCACCGTACATAACAGGAAGTAAAATTTCTCCGAGGCATGAATTATTGACTATGGGTGGTCATATCACATGATCCGAACATGGAGTAATTCTGCACCTATAAGGAGTTCAATGGCAGTGTTGTTCTCATGTGGAACAATGCGCCTTGCAAAACCATTGGTGTAGGAAATATCAATTTGAAGATATTAGATGGGGGTAGTGTGAACGTTAGTAAACGTAAGACACGCTCCAAATTCAAAGAAGAAGAAAAATTCTGGACACATTGGATGTGACAAGTTCCGAGTTCGTTTGCCATGCAAATTGTCTAAAAATAGTGAAGGATACCATGGTAGATATGAAGGGACAAAGATTGTCATAAATCTTGTATCTGTTGGACAATAGCACAATTACTGATGGCACAGCCGTCAGAACAGGAAAAGAGGTGGAGGATACCACAAAGCTATGCCATTTACGCCTAGGCCACATGAGTAAGAGGGGTACATGAGTTTCATAAAAATGAGTTGCTAATGGACCAGAAGGAGTGCAAATTAGAATTCTGCAAGTTCTGCACGATGAACAAACAACAAAAGGTCAATTTCAAACATGCAGCTTAAGAAACTAAAGGAATCCTCGATTACATTCACTCGGACATATGGGAGCTATCAATCCAAAGAGGTGTTAAGTACTCTCTCACCTTCATAGATAACTCTCTCGAAGGGTATTGGTTATTTTATCAAATATAAATCTGAAGTGTTTGCTAGGTTCCGAGAGTGGAAAACATTTGTGGAGAAACAAAAGAGGAGAACGGTGATATTTTTAGGGATATTTTATTAAATGCCCCATTCAAAATATAGAAACTAGCATATATCTCTATTATTTAAAAAAAAAAAAACTAGCAAATGTCCCAATTCCTTTGTATGGAACAAATAAAATTTTAAGATGCCCCCACTACCAAAATTTTGGCTGATTTACAAAGGAATTGGGCATTTGCTAGTTTTTTCTAAAATAGTGGGGGAATATGTTAGTTTTTATATTTTGAGTTGGGACATTTGCTAAAATAGCCCATATTTTTATTGACAAAAAATGGAGGAGAGTACACTTCCATGAAGTTTCATGATTACTGCTGAGAGAAGGGCATCCAGAAGTAATGGTCGGTTCCATGAAACCCGGAGCAAAACCGAGTATCGGAGCCTATAAACATGACACTAGTAAAGAGAGCCAATAGCATGCATTGCATCCAGACTATCGGACGACTTCTGGACAGCAACAGTTATTCATGCATGCTATGTGGTCAACAGGCCACAATCTACAACCATCAAATTTTAGATTTCTGAAGAGGTACAAAAAAGATAGACAGTCATTTATGATATGTTGCAAGTGTTTCGATACTCCTGACTACTCAGTTGTAAATCAGAAGGACATAATCAAATTGGAGTCAAAGTAAAAGTAGTGTGCTTTCTTGGGATTCAAAGATGGAGTCAAAAGCTACAAGTTATGGGATCCAGAAAGCAAAAAATGTGTTCAAAAGCCAAGATGTGATCTTCGATAAGACTTATATTTTAAAAAATGTAGAAGATAAGGCTAAGGTAAGCAGACTATAGTGACTCAATTGAAGTGGAGGATCAGTTACTCGTACAAATACAAACTTCGAAGCACCTATACAACGTATTGGTACAAACATGATACAAAGATAAAAGATGATGGCCCATGAGGACCCACAGACGATTGTGTTGAGGAGATCAGCACGTACACACAAAGCACCAGTACAATATGATTTGGAAGACATGATTGCATTTGCTTTGGTTACAGGAACAAGGGATCCAAAGTCATTATAAAGAAGCAATTGGACGATAGGACACAGATTGCTAGATTGTCATTGTTACCATGACTAAGAAGATGGAGTTACTTCAGAAGAATAATATGTGAAATCTGGTCAAGCTACCGAAAAGAAAAAAGGGCTATTGAATGCAAATGGGAATTCAGAAAAAAGGAGAACGAGCGATACAAAGCTCGTTTGCTAGCAAAATAAGGGATAGACTACAACGAGATATTATCGCATGTAGTTAAGCGTACGTCCATTTTGGTGTTGTTGGCATTGGTAGCTACCAAGGATATGAAATTGGAGCAAATGGATGTCAAGACGACATTTCTGCACGGAGAACTGAAAGAAAAAAACCTTTATGAGGTAGTCTGAAAGATTTATGGAGCCTAGAAAGGAGGATCACAAGTGCGAGCTTAATCAGTGTCCAAATGTGCTGAAACAATCTCCGCGACAGTTGTACAAGTGCTTCAATTCTGTCCGGTCGCCTTTGTCATTGTCAGTCAACTAAGTAGGGCCTTCGGCCCCCTGCGAATCCGTAAATCTGAAGAGCATGCCGGGAAAAAAAGGATGGTCCCCTATAAATTTCATTCTTTCCGTTCCGGAAGAATTCAAGTACCTTACCCCCCATCATGGTGAACCTCTCCTTGTGATCGGGATGAGGTAGATGCCTCCCGGCCGGGGGGGGGGGGGGGGGGGGGGGGGGGGGGGGAGATCGAATCGGAGTTTCGCGTTTATACAGAAGACAAACTTTATCCGATGCGAGTATGACACTTGTGTCTAATTTAGAAGGCTAAAGGATGGGTCGTCAATATGCCTCATCTTGTATGTCGATGACATGTTGATCGCTTCCAAAAGTATGATGAAGAAAAAAGCACTCAAAGCTTCATTGGGTACAAAGTTTGACATTAAAGACTTAGGTGGAGCAAAAAATATCCTTGGATGGAAATCAGACGAGACCTATGTTATTGGGCGCTAGGCGAGGCGAGGCGACATGCCACCCGCCTCGCCTAGACGCGCCTAGGCGCCCTCCCAGGATCCGCTATTTTGAATCATTTTATTTTTGCAATTATGCATATAACATATATGTAGCATAACTAATAAGCGATAAGCCTTAAGCAATAAGCATAAAAGTAATATAAGAAGCAACAAATATGAAATAACCAATATTTAACATCAAGTAAGGATAGTAAGCATAATTGGGTGACCCTAAGCGGGCGCCTAGACGAGCAAAATATCACCCAGAAAAATTTCTTCTGGTCGAGGCGAGACCTCTCCAACCTGTACGCCTAGGCCGCCTAGGCGCCTAATCGTCGCCTGTGACAACATAGGACCAGACAAAAGGGACGAAAAGCTATGGATGTCCCGAAGGAATTATATAGAGAAGGTGGGCACCCATATCACCGATCATTTCAAGTTATCCTCCAAGCAGTATCTGAAAAAGAAGGAGAACATGAAGATATCTCGGGTTCCGTATGAAAGTGCGGTGGGTTCGTTGATGTACGCTATGATGTGTACTTGTCTAGACATCTCCCATGTGGTTAGTTTAGTGAGCCAGTTCATGTCAAATCCAGGAAGGTCACATTTAGAGGTTGTGAAGTGGATACTATGGCATAAGGCTCAAAGGATCTCAGTTTAGTGTTTCACAAATCAGAGTATGAAAATAGTCAATTGCAGGGTTATGCGGATGTTGATCATGTTGGCGATTTGGACAAAAGAAGATCAAATACGGCTATGTATACACTCTTATAGACTGTCCGATAAGTTGGAAATCGACACTTCAAGATATTATGGTGCTTTCCACTACGGAGTCAGTTGAGGTGTATAAGGATTAAGGAGGCTCTGTCGTTACGGAGTTGGTTAGTGAGTATGGATTCGAGATGGTGTAGGTTCCGATGTTTTGTGATACTCAGAGTGCGATATATCACCAAGAATTCAGTATACCACAGTCAGACGAAACGTATTGACCTGCAATACCACAAGATACGAGAATGGTACAATAAGGAGATCGATCTACTGAAAATTGATACTGAAGTTAATCCAGCTGACATGCTAACCAATGTCGTCTTGGTGGAGAAGTTCAAGTAGGTCTTGACATTTATTCAAGTACTCCATGTGGAGGAAAGCTCGCAGCCTCGGTAGAAGGTCATGTCAGTTTCGCAATTCAGGGGTAAAAACCATGATAGATGACAGTTTTCCGGTCTGGTACAAGACCGTGCCAGTGGTGGTATTCATTCTTGGACAAGAATTGGAGCGACATATGGAGTTTCTTGGTTCTAGTCAAAAACCATAATAGGAGAAAAATGGCCAAAGTAAAGCTAAAGTTAAGTGAGCACGAAGTATCAAAACAATCTTATAAGAAGGCTATCTTGCCAAGGTGGAGATTGTTAAATAGTGGCTCGTGTAAGTTATATGAGGGTGCCGACAAGTTCACAAAGGTTCTGTGAGGAAAACATACCTATAAGCATGTCGTCAGTATACTATCAGCACCCCTCGAGTCGTATCTGGTTCAATTTAATAAGCGCTTCAGATACAAAGATAGGGTTTTGACGATCCAGATTGCTCCTAGGCCTTAGGTTAAGTTATACGGGAATATTCCTATACTCCTTAAGCAAACTATTATAGTCATCAAGGAGTTTTTTAGGCTGAAGGAGATTTCTAGGGTTTTCTAGAGATCAAGAAGGAAATCGAAGAAGTAGATCGGTTCATATCTCATAAGGAGAAAGTTATGGTTAGCGGTGCGTGCTAAAGTTGTCTTTCCTTGTCCTGTGGAGTAGGTCAAGCTTGACCGAACAACGTATATTGTGTGTGTTCTTGTGTGTTAGTTTTATTAAAGTATTGTTCATGTTGTCGCTTCCGCATTTGTGCACCAAAATTTGGGACATCAATACTATAGTATAATCTCTTTGATCAATGCTTTAGACACATAGCTTCTAATCATGAAATTAAAACAGAACTACGAGACAAGACAGATATCTGTCATTAATTCAGCCAAACCTAACCACAGGCATTTCTCATCAATTCACCCTAATTGTCTAGCCTACTCAGCCAACAATAATCCTAAGAAACCATGGTCCATACTCCCCAAAAGTAAAGCAGTTACGAACAGCCTACCAGCATACGTCTAATGCTGTGGTCCAATCATCTCTTCATCTTACATGGGTAGTCTATAGAAACATGACAACTTTGAAACGGGCTTTTAATCCATCACTATCAACATCCTCTAGATTTATGTCCACTTATGAGGGCTTGGAAGTCTACTGAGAGAATGGTTTCCAGTCACATTAAATTTTGCATTTCGCAGTATCAGAATCTGTATCGGACCCTTCCTACAAGTATCAGGATGGGCGGTATCGACAATTTTCCTGAGAGTATCGGGATGGGCGGTATCGACAATTTCGACAGTTTCGGATCGGAGTATCTGTTTTTTGGTATCGGAAAGCAAATAACTATTAAAATTTAGAAGAAAAAAAATATTTTATACATTTAGACATAATTTTAGTTTTGAAACTGAATGAAATAATATTCACCTTTGTCGATTAGTTTACATGCAATAAATAACTTTTCTTCATTTACATGCTTTTATACCCTTGTTGATTGGTCTTTTTCCTTCAATTTTCTCTAGTGAATTAACTGGGAAAGACACCCCCAACGTCAGTAACGATCAATATCGGTAGCATTCGGTATTGGAACGGGACATGCCAAACCATATTGTTATCGGCCGTATCGAATCGGTATCGGCCGATAATGCAAACTATGCATTGCAATGCCTGATCTCGTGACCTTCCAGTCATAACCATTTCCAGATGTATAGGATAGGCTGCCATAATCATAAATGTTCTTAAAATCCTACTATTACATATAAGTTTTAAGTAGAATCTGAAATTCTACAATTTCTCTCTTCAGCATAATATCACTTCCTTCTTGTACGTCATATCTTTTACAACCAAACACCAAAGAGGGAAACCTAATTTTTTTAATTCCATGATTTCTATACTAGTAAGGTCATTCAGTTACAGCGTTATATTGCTTTAATTTAATTGAAATGGAATGTATGTTGCATGAGCTGGTTCTCAAGTTTCAAAGACAGCAATCAAGTTGGTAATCATATAAATTTCATCTAGAAGAAGTTTCAACTAAATGGCAGAGTTTCTTTTTTGTAATTTACCTGCTTTTCCAAGGAATGACGCATCGTTGGTGAAATGATGCATTCTTCTAGAGAGGCAACATCATCATGTAAAGATAAAACAAGGGGCATATACAGATCCAGTTCCTCCTTCAGGCCTCTGTTTTCACCAATTAAGGCTTCAAGTTTCTTGTTCAACCCTTCCTCAAACACATTTCTTAGAGTGACTTCCTCATAGAACTTCTCCTTTTGTACCATAGTACTTATCTCGAGGCTCTCACATGTTAATAATAGCTCGAGCATCTTTTCTTCATAGACTGATGCGTTGATAGTGGTGATTTGCGACTCATTCAATAATGTTGTGAGTTCCGCCTCACAGCACTTGGCCCCATCAATTCTTTTCTGCAGCTCAGATATTAAATGTTTTTCCCTGTTCTTAAGATCTCGTACTTCATTATGCAATTGATCAAGGTCCCCGCACACTGTACCATTAGCTTGACGAAGAAAAGCAATCTCATTATCCTTTTCAACTTTATCTTCTGATAATGTACAGATTCTCTTCTCATACTCTTCTCTGACCACTTTAGCACCATCAATCTCCACCATAAGTTGCTCAAGCTTTCTGCATAGTTCTAAGTTTTTGTCTTGTAAGACTTGGAAGTTATGAGTAGCTTGTAACAATTCCATGTCTTTTTGCACAATAAGTTTCTTCTCTGTTTCAAACTGTGTGTTCAATTCCTTGCATACACTTCTAGATGTGCTCACATTATCCTCAAGAATCACCAAACGCTGTTTTGAATCCTCCAAATCAGCAACCGACTCCTTGAGTTTTATGTTTTCAATCTCTAGAAGTCCCAATTTTACATTCAATGATCTGATCTCCTTCTCTAGATCATTACCTAGCAGCTGTAAATTAACTGCTCTCTCAGCATTGTAACTCCGGAAAGTCAAGCAAAGGCACTCTAGAGTAATAAGCTCTTGAAGGAGAACATTATTTTCCTCTTCCAAGGTTTCCGTTCCATGATGCAAGTCATATAGCTTAATTGACAAGGACTGCTTTTCATCAAGCAACTTACTGATTTCACCTTGTAAACTAGAGTGAGCCTCTTGCAGATCGGCTAGCTTTTGAGACACCATAGTCATCTCAGCATTTAGTCCTTCCTCTCTTTGGTTGCAGCCCTGTACATCTTTTCTCAAGTGTTCGTTAATCTCCATCTGTTCCTCCTTCTGACACAGTAATACTGACAATTCTTCACACTTAACCCTGAATTCTCGCTCAATGCCATCCTTTTCCAACTCCAGATTCATCATATCCAGTTTAGATTGCTCTAAGAAGGAGAGAATAATTGATTTCTCTACCATCAAATGCTGCTTGTCATCTTGAGCATCAGAAATTAAAGCCTGGAGATCTTTAATTTCGTTCAAAATAAGCTCAAAATGTTGGTAACTGGGAGTCTCATTATTGTTGATGTTAAGCATCTCCATCACCCGATTTACCCCTTCCAGCAACTTCTCATTGTCCTGAGACAATGCCGACAAACTTTTATTTTGTTTGAAGCTTGCTTTCTCAAGTTCTAAAATAACCTTTTCTTTGCACCTTGACGTCTGTAGGTTCTTCTCATATCTGTCGGAAAGGATCAAACTTTTTTCTGTCATGTCATGCAAACATCTTTGCAAGATGAAATTCTCCAAGTGGGCATTAATGAGTTTATCACATTCTGCTTCAAGCGCTTCTTCCCTGAGACTCCCCTTTTCTTGGAGGATACAAATCTGGTGTTCTAAGGTAGCCAGCTGACTTTTATTAGACTGCAGAAGGGTTTCGTGCTCTTCTTTTTCCATTTTCAAAGAAGCTTGTAGCTCTGTGACCTGATGAAGCATATGTTCTTTTTCTTTCTCTAGATTCATGTTTTTGCATTCCAATTCCGCGTAAGTATTCTCAGAGTTCTCCAGGCTCCGGCTAATGCTTTCGACCTGACAAAAGCGAGTGATCAAATTTATTGAGTAATATTATTATGTGCAGAAACCAACTAGGAACATACCAAAAGGCAGAAATTTTATTACTTATACTTGAAAGTACATCAGTATTAGTTATGGCTTATAAAGAGCATGAAAAGTATCTGAAAAAGAGTTTTTAATACCGTGCATTCCAACTGGAGTGATAAAGGGGAATTTATCTGAAAAGGGAATTGCTTTATTACCTGAGTTACAAGGGTGCTCTTTTCTGAGAGAAGATTGAACTCGTTATCTTGGAGAGACTGGCAGGTTTCTCTTAAGGAACCCAACTTTCCTCTCATGCCTTCAAGTTCAACGTTAGCATCTGACAGTGAATTTTCCAACAATGTATTTTTTTCTGACAGCATCTCCATGTTCTGAGCAATAGTCTCTATCTGGGACACCATAATAGCCTTGTCAGAAATATGCATGGAGATTTTGTCTTGAAGAGTTTCGCAGCATTCTTCTAGTGCCTTTTTCTTCTCTCTTAGCTCTCCCAACTCAACATTGGCATTTGACAGAGAAGCTTCTAAGACGTCATTCTTCTCTGCTATCTTCTCCATACGTTTCAAGTTATCCAAATGAACAGATTTTTCATCTTCGTGTATCTTGCACATCTCTTTCAGCTCTAGATTCCCATCTCGTAACTCCTTTACCAGTGCCTGAAGGGACTCTACATTCAGATGCACAGCCCCTATTTTCTCTGTCAGCTCTCGGTGTCTCAGCTCTAAAAGTGCTTTATCTTCTTTCATAGAGATGATCTCAAGTTGGAGAGCTTTCTTTTCTTCCACAAGGATCTGTACATCATCTTCAAGCCTCTTTTTTGATTCCTTCAACAAAGCTATTTCATCTTGCAGATTCGTTATCTTCAATGAAGATGAGAAGTTTTCCTCTTTGAGGCTACCATTTTCCTCCACATGGTGTTGTACTTCATCTTCAAGCCTCCTCCTTGCCTCGTTCAACGAATTTATCTCGCCTTGCAGATCTGTTATTTTCAATGAAAAATATAACTTTTCCTTTTCTACGCCAGCATTTTCCTCCTTGAGCAGCTGGAGTTCTTCTTCTAAAGCTGCTTTAGTCAATTCCGTGTTCTTCAGCATCTCTGCCCCATTTTGCACCTCCAGTGTCAAAAGCCTCACTTCTTCTTGAGATTGAGATTGCAAGTCCTCCAGTGCGAGGCGAGCCATTTCAAGCTGCACAGATCTTTGTTTTTCGTCTGCTATAGAAACTTCAAGTTTCTCCACCTCTTCCTGCCGTGTGTCAAGTTCTGCCTGCTTTGCTTTTGCTCTCTCTTTACACATATGCAGTTCCAACTGCAAAGAGTCGTTTTGTTCCTCCAGAAGATGACATTGTTCTTCAACACTTTTTAAGTTAGTGATATTTGTTAACATTTCATCATTAAGCTTCTTCATGTCTTGTTGAGTGCGAGAAAGTTCATCCTCAAGGCTAGATATCCTTTCTTGTGATAGCTGGCATTGAAGAAAAGCAGCTTCCTTGACAGATTCTAGTGCCGAGATAGTGCCTTTCAGACTCTCAACATCTGCTTGAGCTTTGTCTGCACGCTCTGACTCAGATGTGATCTGGTTCTTGAGCATTTGGTTCCCTTCTTCCAGAAGACGGCATTGTTCTTCTACACTTTTTAAGCTACTGATACTTGATAACATTTCATCATTAAGCTTCTTCAATTCTTCTTGGGCGCGAGAAAGTTCAGCCTCAAGGCCAGATATCTGTTCCTGAGATAGCTGGCATTGAACAAAAACAGTTTCCTTGTCAGATTCTAGTTCAGAGATAGTGCCTTTCAGTCTGTCAACATCAGCTTGAGCTTTATCTGCACGCTCCGACTCGGATTTGATCTGGTTCTTGAGCCTTTGGTTCTCTTCTGATAACTGGGAAGCTTCAGTAAAAACCGCAGGACTTGTCTCTTCTCCAGTTGCGAACATCGCATTCATCTGCCTAAGTCCTTTGCTTGCATCAGCATCGTTCTGGGGAAGCATTTCGGAAGTTCGGGGCTCAGAATCAATGCCAGAAGATCCAGAGAGAGACTCGTCAGGTAACAAAAATGGAATTTGGTCCGGAAATGCTTCTGCCATAGTTCGATGAGCCTGGCGAAGAGCCCCAGTGGCGTGATCATATCTTTCTGCTAATGCACGATATGCTCGGTAGAATTCCTCCACCAGTTTCATGAGCTCAGGGCGCTTCCTGTAGTACATTTCTGCTCTCTTGCGGAAGGAATCAGCATCTTCTTCTATGAGTTTGATCATTGCTTTGACATTTTTGTCCATATCTGTTAAGTTACATGCAGCATGTTAGTGACGAGACATAGATGCTCATCCACGACAACTAAAAGAGACTGAAGACATATGAATGTTGAATGGACTATGGAACCATAACTCATTATATATTTGCAAAATACAACTAGAACAAGAAAGACACCGGGAATATCAACTCCAAGAAAAACAAAATTGACCTACAGAAACCATTTTCATATGCATACGAGTAAACAGCAATGAGAAAAGTCGCCTGAAATGTTTCTCCTGCATTGTGTTCCTAATTTATGTGCATAAACATGCACCTTTGACAACACGATCAACAGCAGAGCGTTTACCCCCAAATTATGCAATTGGCTATATTGATTATTTTATTCCATTAGCTTTTTAAGGTCATCTCCTCCCTCACTAGCGATGTCATACCTTATTTCACAGAACGTCCATTTACGTCCACCACTACTATTATCAGCTCTTTTAACTCAAAAATAATCGCTTCTCCTAACTGATGCATCATCCAAGTAGTCCAGCTAACTAGGAGAAGGATCCAAAGTGATACATGTTATTATTTGTATTTATCAGATGGACTACTAGTGACAGCTAGCATGGATTTCTGTTATCTTTCTGGAAGCCAAACCAGCTAAACTCTTAACAGATAATCTTAATTTGTCTAACAGACAAACAAAATTGTAAGTTGCCTTCAAAACTATCGCTAACCAAATGTTGTGGAACCACTCTTGAACTTAGTGCACAGACACATTGAGCTTGTTAATACTGATATAAGGAAAGTGTTGCAGAATCCTCAAAAAAAATTAAATATCTCAAGTATTATTCTACAGTTGCACATCCTTGGAAGCATTATGCGCCTTTTTCATGCTAATCGTATTCACACGAGGTTTACTTGGTATGTGTATAGAGTTATAAACCTACAATATGGTTGACTACATGATTATTATATCCTGCACCTTGCCAAACATGCAAAATAAAGATAAAACCAAGTTGAACTTCAGAAAAACCTCGATAAAGGCAAATAAAGAAAACATAATTTTCTACATGAAAGATGCAAAGAAAAAGCATCCAGCTCTTAGTTTATTGACTGACGAAGGATCAATATAGGCTAAACTTTCGTCAATCTGTTTTATGTTAAATTCTCACAAGTTTTGATCTTCAATATCACATGTGATCTAGTGAGCTTGTTTGCGATGTATCAATTTGTGGCCACTTGATGGAAGGAAGAAATACATCAATGGAATACTTTTGGGGACTTTAAGAATTCTAGATGGTGAATTGCAAACTAGGAAGCACGGACATTCAAAAAATGTGGCCGTGTTGTTTCCAACACGTATCGGACAGGGGCGGACCCATAAAAAAAAATTGGAACATGGCCGGTGAGGATTGAACTTGAGACCTATTAGTTAGAAATCATAAACACTTAACTAGTAACCAACTAGAGAAACATTTAGTTATGAATTTATCATAAGACATTAGATATATAATCGATAAACATACTAATAGGATATATATATTAGGCAACCAAAAAATCCAGGGGGATCCCCCCCCCCCCCCCCCCCCAATCCAGAGACACTCCAAAATACACGAGTCCTCACCGCGTCGTGTCACATCCATGTCCATGCAACATAGATTGCAAATCATAATTATAGGCTTGAGTTTCCATTTTAAATAGAAATAGACACCAAAATTTTGTTGAGTATACAAATTAGTCCCTGGTTACATGAGGACTGATCCCTGGTTACTTGAGGGTAAACTACATGACCAAAGAAAGTAGGTCGAGATACCAGTTAACAGATTCGAGATATTGTGCCAAGGCCTTATGTTGCTCACAACTGCCTTGGTTACAAATTTTGCACCAGCTCATGAGGCGGCATCAGGTTTCAATAGTACAATTGAAATGATTTAGGAAAGCCTTCTCAACTAAAACTCATCTCAACAGTCGGCTACATTTTTTTTGTTGGAAAGGCTTTACGAGTGATGATGACATCTCAACAATATTTGCATTTATAATATATCATGAATAAGAAATATTTAGCTAATATCTAGAGTTTTCTTTGTGAATACTCGAGCCAAATACATTACATTCTGCAATAATATCCTGCCCCGGCAGCCATCTTGGCAAGTTGACACATGGAGGGATAACTTTCAAAAATACTATGTGAGCTAAGCACACATGTTTCTTTAAATTGACCATAAATGGTGCACCTTCACCATAATGTGACAGATGTGTGAGGCATTCAAATTCTGAACTCCTTAACAGCTGCTTGCAAATGAGTTGTGGTTGCAGTACCCTCAACACCATGTTGTGGTTGCAAGTTATAAACAACGGCCTTGGAATCATCTCAAAACATAGGCCATTGCACTGTTTTTGCAACTTGTCAATTGGCTAACAAATAGTTTGCTATAGAATTGAATACTTTACGATTTTCAATTATTTCTTAAAGGCACTATCTCTTTAAAGATGTACTACAATGTTGAGCTTCTTGACCCATAAAACAGTGTTGACTAAGTTATGGTTTTGTAATTTGACCAAGAAAACAGTGTTGACCGAGTCGTGGCTCCTAATTTAGCCTGTACCTAACAGTAGCAAACAAATTGATACCTAATTGTTGTATCTAATTACTTAAAGTTATTCTTGTGGTCAATAAATATTTGTAGTATACCTTTAGAAGTTTAGTATACCACTAAGTATCATGAAGTTTAGTTTATTTTATCATTTTATACTTCAAAGAGTATTTACATGCTAAAAATTGAATTTTCAGCAATATGTAGTTCTCCAATTAATAAAAAGTAAACATATTTCACATCCGTAGTTATAAGTCAATACTTTGTAACTAATTAGATGCAGCGGTATGACACAAACAGAGACTGCCAGAAGTAACTAATAAGGCCTGGACTGGTTTTGGCGGCAAGAAATTTGTGTTTTCTGCAGTTTGGTGCAGTTTTCTTCCTCGAGTCAAAAAAACAATAATAGACATTGGGTGTTTTCAAGGAAATCTGCAGTTGGTATACCTAGGTAATCTTGGAGGATATTTGCATCACTAAGCCAGAGTGGGCTTCTGATAATCCAAGCGCATGTAATAAGACAATTAAAGGTTTCGATGATCTCTCAGTCTCGAACCTACAGTTATCTAAATTTCTCAAATATGACACTTTTCAGTTTTCATTACTGCTACATAAATAATCAATCACAGTCAAACTTTTCAGATGTGTCAGAATCAAATTAGGCTAGGAACATTGAAATACATCAAAGTAGATTAATGCTTCCTATTTCTTGACAAGGGGAAAAAAGTCATAGCTATTATCATAATTGCAAGGACTTCGGATCGAACTTTTCAAATGCTTGCAGCATAAGTTCAGCTAGTGGAACTGAAACACATCAAACTAGACTGAAGCTTCATATTTCTACCAGTAAGTTTGTTTATGATTGCTGTCGTTAAAGCAACTCATGGAGCAAAGGTTCATACGAAAAGCTTCATGAACGCTTACAAACTAATACTTGTGCACGATGGGAAAATAACTAAAGTTCATCAACTCTTTAGGACAATCCTAGAATCACATTTCAGCATCTTTATTTTGGGTCACGAAAAAGCCCCGTCATTTTCACATCAGGAACATGTGTTCATGATATCAAGCGATTAGTAAGCCAGACACGGACAGGACAAGGGGAAGAACAAAATACCTGTCAGGTTTTCCTGAAGCCATCTAGAATTCTTTGGGCTAATATGGCTATCCCACCACCATGAATACATCCTTCTGGAATTACCATGCGGCAGCATCGCCATGGCTCCGAGAAATCCAACAAAACGCCCACTGGTTCAACCTTCAACGGCCCTCGATCCCTATACCAATACAAAAACCAGGTAATAGACCAACGAAAGGTCCCGAGCTTTATATTCCCTGTGTGTGAATTCTCAGCTACCAACACAAACAAGAAACACAACAAAGATATGGTTAGCTAAATTTTGACACGAAGAAATGAGTATCATGAAAACAGAATTAGATCCAAGTTCCATGTTAGATTATGAATAGTCTCCTGATCACAGCCAAAAACATAAACAGACCAGTTTGTATAAGATCAAGGTGCCAAAGGAAGTATAGAAGAACCTCAATAGGAATGGTGGTGAATTCTCATTTCGACTTCGGTTGTAGGAAGAAATATGAAGCTTTTCTTACAAGGAACTACTGAAGATCCCACCTTGTTCAAAGTTGTAGTAACCTGATCAAACCCCACAGAAGTGATTTAGGAACCATATATCATAGTATCATTATGCACCACACAGAAAAATAAATTCCAAACCGACAATAGATTTTAGATGCACTAATCACAATTAAGGGTGTGTTTGATTACAAGGTGGAAAATATGTGGAAAATAAATTAATTCCACGGAATTATTTTACTGGGAAAAACAATCCATGGAAAAAAAAAAAAATTCCACGGAATTATTTTACTGTGTTTGATTGTCGTGGAAAATAACTGGGCCAGTTTTATTTTTCACAAATTTGGAGGAAAATACGAAAAATGATAGATTTTTAGAAAATAATTTCATGGAAAATATACGCTATCAAACACTACAATTGTTGGAAATATTGTGATGGAAATATTTTTCGTGAAAAAAAAAAAGCTCAATCAAACACAGCGTAAAAGAAAAATTAGAGAAGAAAATAGAAGAATATTCAGATGGGCAAACTTCAACACCAAAAAATACTTCATAAGTAAAGATATATGTATCAATTTTTGATCTCTATGAACCAAATCAACTCTCTTTTTTTTCATCCAAGACAGAATTTTTGGACAATAACCACAGAAAAGTTTATGATCTCTAGAACCAAATCAATCCATAAAACTTCTTCTTTTCAAATTTTCCAAGTGATCTTGTTAAAACATCCACACAAAAAAAGACAGTTTTTGATAATACCAATGAAAAAAAAAAAGTTAACAAAAAATCGCAGTAATCTTTTCTGACCAATACATAATCTGACGCATGCCCATAAACCCAACCAATCAATCTTTGAACAACATCAACAAAAACTATTTCTTTTTCCAATTCGGTCTTATAAAAAATGTCCAAAAGAACACGGTTTTGATCATACCAATGAAAAAAAAAGAAGTCGCAGAATAAGTAATCTTTTCTGATCAATCTATAATCCGATGGATGCCCATGAAACCCAACAAACTCAAACAATCAAAACAGCAACAACAACAAAAAACTATTTTTTTTCCAACAAAAAAAAAAAACCAAAGAACACTTTTTTTTTACAATACCAATGAAGAAAGAAGAAGTTGCAGAAGTTCTCACAAGCAGCAGTAGCAGCTGCTGCTCTTCTCATCCAATCTCAACCCATCTCGTCTCCATCAACAGACCAACCATCATCTCTCCAAATAAGAAGATGAAAAAGAAGAAGGAAAAAAAAAACTCCTTTTTTATTCTCCAAACAACACCAACCAACCAAGCAAGAGGAAGGAGGAAAGTGTGAAAGAAAAAGTAAATGAGAAGAACAAAGTTTGTGCAAATATTTGGTGTGAATATATTGGTTGGGTGAACAGAAGAATCCTTATTAAATTGTGGGATAAGTACATGGGAACGGTCAAATTCTCTAATTCTGATGGAGAATTTAGTGTGGGGGCTGTCACTGTGGGATTTGGGCTGTTTGGAAGGAGTTTGTGGTATTACGAAAACGCCCTTACATTTTTTTTTTCTTTTTGTGTTCTCTGCAGGCCTGCCGAAAGCAGTGGAAGAAAAAGAAAAAAAAGGGAAAGAGTTTGCTTATTGAATGGGATTGTTTTTTATTTTTTTATTTTATTTTGGACCATTTGACATGAGGGGAGATGAGTCCATGGTGTGATAGGAATGGAATGATTGAGCCAATTCTCCCCCTTGGGAGGTCAACATTTTGGTTGGCATTGATTTTAGGGATATTTAGTTTTAGGATTTCACAATAGACATGAATATTAGGATTTGGAATTCGAAATTAACCGATGTTAGAGTTTGGGTTTCGAAATTATTGTTCACGTAGGCTAATAAACAGTGGTTTCGAGGCCCAAATCCTAACACGGTCAATTTCGAAATCCAAACTCTAATATCTATATATATATGTGAGACTCTAAAACTAAATAACCCTTGATTTTATTATAGTCTATATCAAAGATCCCCTAGGGTAGGGGGTGAGCATTCGGTTTAAATCGAATCGAAATAGTCAAAATTGAATAAAGCAAAATTCTAAAAATTCAAAAACAAAACCGAAACAACATTAGTCAAAACCGAAACCGAATCGAATAATCGATTCGATTTGTGCGATTGGACTATTTCTATTGTTTAATGTGTCCGATCCTTGAGACATGTACCTAATAGTTAACAATAAAAGCTTTTGTGAAAACAATGTGTTTATGTGAATTGGGAAGAGGGGATGAATGAGGTTTTACGGTATAGTTTGCGTCACGAAGTCTCAATCAACCAAATAAGGAATAATAAGATGTAAGATAAAAGAGTAAGACGTCTATGACACTTTATAAAAATGATTATAAAGTTTGCTATACAAAATAAAAAGTTAGCAGGGTATTAAGTCGTGTATGATTACATCATCAATTGTAGTCTAATATTTATAATCATGTTGTCAAAATGACTGAAACAACACTCTTTAGAATACACAAACTAAATAAATGTCCGATGGCTAGTCTAAATATTCTACTAAAAGTCTAAAATTGACCACAGACGCATACCAAAATTGGTATTCGACTTCAAATTTTAACTTGACAAAAACTCGAATCACGATTGAGTGGAATCATGGCCCACCACTTATCATATTCTTTCTCATGTGTGAAACTTAATTTCATGTTCTTAATAACATATTAAACCCCCAACCAGGACCGACCCTGGGGTAAACCAAACAAGCCATCCGGCTTGGACAACCCAGCCCCCTCCCTCCCCCTCCCAGGCCCCTCAATTTCCAGCCCTCTGTCAAATTTTTGCGGTCCATCCCAAATGCTACTTGTCAATAGAACTGGCAATCCTCCATGTCCATATTTTGAGATTTTACTGGAAATATCTCGAAAGCTCAGGAGTCAGAAGAGAAACTCAAGATTCGAGCTCATGTTGTCGTCAGAATCGGAGACAACTGGCTTCTTAGCGTTCGTCAAAAAATATGCTGGTCTTATTTTTCTTAGCCACAATATTCATAGCTTTTTGTTTGTTGTAATTTTTTTTATATTTTTTCCTGGAGTCAAGGGACAATCAAATTTAGTTCCGACTAAGGCAACCCAATTCTCTGGGTCGGCCCTGCCCCCAACTAGGGGTGAGCGTTATTCAGTTTTGGACCGAAAATCGAACAGAACCGAACCGAATAAGAGGTTCGGTTTCGATTTTGAAAATACTAAAAAAAACTTACTCTGTTTCGATTTTGAGTTTCGGTCCAAAACCGAATAGAACTTATAAAATTATGTAAATACCCTCAATTCTATAAATATTTTATGATTAAAATGTGTTGAAAACAACAATTTTATGTATGTGTTTTGAAGTCCAACTTTGATAATTTAGCAACTAGTCCAACTTTTGACATAATTTTAAAATACAACAAATGTGTGTTTAAAAATTACATTTTTTAATATTATTCTACCACAATTCTAACTTTGAATTGGATCCACTAAACAATAGAAATAGCCAAACCTAACTGAATCATTTACCCGCTTCGGTTTTGATTTTGTCTAATTTCAGTTCAATATTAAATTTTAGAATTTTGATTTATTCGATTTTGTCTATTTCAGAGCTTGAAATCGAATAAATCAAATGCTCAAACTACCCCCAACATCATGTGCTTGGTGAGTTGTTCTGTTGTTTCCTTTGTCATTATTTTTTTCTCCATAGATTTACAATTTCTTTAGCACCATAGATTTACTATTCATGCATAAGAGAGTCTTTTTCTTTCTCTAATGGTGGAAGTCCAATTCGTTAATATAAAGTAAATTATAGTACTTTTCTGGGTAGCATCATTAGGAAAATCAACATGTGGCTTATGCCTTTTGAAAAGCATTTTGGTCTATTTTACCGCTTTTTATTGATTAATTCCTTTGAAAAGCATACACTTGCAAAAAAAAAAAAAAAAAGGAAAATGCTATGCATACAACCAATTTTGATTTTAAGCTTTATAACCACCTACGTGGCATCCATTGATTGGGGGAGAGGAGGGACCTAGTGGGACCGGGTGCGACCATGTTAGCAGGGGGTGAGTATGAGTTATAAAAAAGTTGTAAATATTTGGTAGTAAACTTAGCATTTTCCAAAAAAAATAGAACCCATGTCTCAACTCAACGTCGATCGGATTGTCAACTTACCCACATATATTCTCATACTGTTGCTATGTTTTGTATGGGAGACGTTGATGGTGCAATTTAATTTCTGCTTTCCTTTGTCATATAAATGTTGGTACCAATTTTTCATTAATTCTTGATCTATTTATTTTTAATGGATCATGCTAAAATCCGCTAAGATCTTTATAGACTGACCAACTCTGAATTGTAAGAAATGTGCTTAGTGGTGAGTTCGTCCACGATCATTCATGCCTCATCTCTTCCACTCGGATTCCTCAAAAATCCAGGAACAAAAGTCTATGGAAATATGCTCACAATTGCACTCGAAAATCGGAAGCGACTACAATAATCGTGTTGACCTTTGGTGTTCAGTCTTGACTTGCCAACACACCAAGTACTTAGCCATAAAGTGGACTCTCTCTCTCTCTCTCTCTCTCTCTCTCTCTTTATTTCGTGCCACCAATAGTGTTGCTTCAAATTTCGATACATCTTGGTACATCTAGGACGAATAGAATATATAGAACTAGAGCCTTTTTCATCAACTTTTGTCGAAGCTCTCTATTTGGAACATATAAACGATCTCCACATCTGAATATTGTGTCATCATGTATCCTCAATCGTGTATGCTCTCCAGCCATTGTCCTCTGTCTAAGTATTCAAAATCTAGCATTGGTAGGCAAAGTTGCCTTGATCCTCTCAACTAATTAATGACGATTGTATCTGAATGTTGGCTAATCATCCATCTGCTCCAGGTAATATAACATCTATGTCAAGCTTCTACAAGTCCTCAAATATTCGTCGTTGAGTCATCAAAAAATACGACATAGGCTTTCTACTCAACGTATTAGCCACTATGTTAGCCTTGACTAGATGGTAGTACGACTCAATCTCGAAATCCTTCATTAACTCTAACCATCGCCTTTTGTCGCAAATTCAATTACTTCTATGTGAAGACATATTTAATTTAAGCTTTTATGATCTGTGTATATCTTTACCCTCTCTCTCTCTCTCTCTCTCTCTCTCTCTCCATATAAATAGTGTCTCCAAAGCTTCAAGGCAAAGATAATTGCTGCAAGTTCCTAATCGTGTGTCGGATAATTCTTTTTGTGAATTTTCAATTGTTTAGATACATATCCAATCACCTTACCATAATGCATTAGCACACAACCCAATCCTTTTTTGGATGCATGCATTACTGTATATATATTGATCCGGAAGGAATAGTTAAAATGGGTGTTGTGGTCAATCGTTTCTCAACTCCTCAAAAACTAACTGACATTCATTTGTCCATATAAACTCTTGACACTCACACGTAAAACGTGTCATAGGTTATTATATCCTCGTGAATTTTTCTACGAGTTAACTTCCAATAATATCCGACAAGGTCCAATAAAACTTATCACATATGTTGTTCAATAGTGTAATTTCTAATCAAAATACACTAAATTCTGAAGTTCGGCACTTGGTATCATCGAATTTTGATTACAAATTAACATATTTTGATTAGAATTAACATATTTTGATTATAAATTCTTGTGAAAATTGTATTCGATCCTTGTATTTATTTTATGTATTTATTATTCTATTCTTGTATTTATTCTATGTATTAGAAATTCTTCCCTTTTGAGTAGTTGTGGTAATTTGCTCCTGAATCCTTGTGGATGTTTGATAGAGTCGGTGTAGTTTATATTTTCATTTTGATTCCAATCGTCTTGTGGGTTTCTTCTGATTTGAAATTCCACGTAAAAAATTGTGTGTGTTTGTAATTGTAGATTGTGGTGTATGATGGTGTGTTTACATGTTGGTTCGTTATTTACTTTTCACAAATCTTTTCAACCAGGAACAATTTTTGTTACTCCCCGTTCCCGGAATGCGTATTTTTTTATATATGAACAATTCATGTGTATTTATTTAGTATTTATCATATATTATTCTGTATTTAAATTCTTTTAGTTTCATGTTAATTAATTATCTGTTCTTTAAAATTTTCATGTTAATTAATTTCCTGTAATTTTATTTCTGCAATTATATTTCTGCAATTTTATTTCCTGCATTTTATTTGCTGCTTTAGTCTTATTGGGTTTCGGTTTGCTGAATCCCCTTAAACCCGGCCCATTAGCTCCCACCTACCACCATCTTCCTATTTAAAGCTTCCATCTCTTTCTCTCTCCTCATTACTTCATTCTCACCATTACTTTTTCTTCTTCCTCTCATTACTCCCCACCACCTACCAGCAGCAGGAGAAGGCAAGTTTGTTATTTAGAGGTCTAACCTCTCTGGTTTTGCATGGCCAGATTTAGAGCCGGTTCCCGAGGATCCAGCGTATTTCTACCTCCAAAATGGTCAATACTAGAGGCATGATTGCAGGAGGACTCGAGTGGGTTCCTTACTTCACCGCTCGTTTTGTTATTTACCTTTATACTTAGCCGTTTGGCACCGACATGTTAGTCGGATTGTCTTGTACTTACTTTTACATGATTGTAATTAAGTCAGACTGCAGCTGATAACAATTGTGTATACTTGTTATATCATCTGGCTATATTTTGTAAAGCCAGATCTCAAGAACATTTTGACTGAGCGTTTGGGACGCCTTACTGCTTTATCTTACATGTTCTATATTTCTGTTTCTTGTTTGAATGATTGAGACAATAGATGTGAAATGACCATAGTAAGACCTTTATGTAGTATGCACCCCCTCGTCTGGTTAGACAACATTGATCGTATTATACGGTATTCATCTACCCGTAATACGTAGCTGGCTGAGTCACTCCCCCGCTCTCCAGTATTCTGGTTCTGGGGCGTGACAAGGTTTTAGTGGTGGCCCATGCAGGTCTGATTTCAGACTTGTGGGGTGTTTTGATTTATAGGATGTCTCAATCACACATGTTTCCCCTTGATCTCCTGATTCGTTATTCTCAACTCTTGCTTGACATTCCGGTATCCTTTGACTTCATTGATCCTTCATGTCCGGTCGTTTGATTGTTCTCTTGTCCCTTTTCTTAGGGGCACTTCGTCCGCAGCGGTCAGAGCTTGGCAGCAACAACAAAGGCAACAAGGACAACCTGACCAGGATGGTCAGCAACCAGGGCCAGTCTCACCTCAGGAGGCTATCCAGGAAGAAGTGATAGTAGAACCAGCGGTTGGACCGCAGTATCCAGATATTCCAGACCCACCCACAGTTCCACCTACCCCTGTAGAAGTGGACACACCAGCCCTTCTGGAGATCATAAGAGGAATGATGGCTGCTCAGCAACATCAGATGTTGGCCCAGCAGCGCATGCACACTCAGCTACAAGAGCAGAATGTGTTGCTTAACCAAGGATTGCAGACGGCTTTGGAAAGAGGAGTGAGGGCTGATTCAGGAGCATCAGCCAGGTTTTGCAAGTACAACCCCCACCGTTTCGAGGGCACGGAGGATGCCATCTCAGCAGATGCATGGCTTAAGGATATTGAGGCTATTCTGACAGCAGCTAAGGTGCCGGCAGAAGAACGTGTAGATCTAGTGAAGTTGTTACTTCAGGATCTCGCACGTGATTGGTGGGAATCAGAGGAAGTGGGCATTAGACGTCCTGTGGCTTGGGACGATTTCACAGCAAGATTCAAGACCAAGTACTATGGAGTTGTGGCGCAGTTTGAACTACAACAGAAGTTTATCAGCCTCAGGCAGGCTGGCAAGACTGTAGATGCTTATGCAGCGGAGTTCTGCAGATTGAGTAGATTTGCCCCAGAGATGGTAGCAACAGAGAGCCAGAGAGCCATGAGGTTCCAGCAAGGGTTTCATCTTGAACTCTTGCAATTGATAGAGGGGCACAATTACCAAACTTTTGACGAAGTATTGACGGCAACTCGAAGGCATGAGCTCACCATTCAGAGGCTTGCGACAAGGACTGGGGGTCAGAAGAGATCCCATGGTCAGATTGAAGGAGGAGGGGGAGCAGCGTCCCGAACAATAGCACCATCCGCTGGCATTCGTATCCACGATGTGGCGATACGAGGACCAGCACCACCCAGGCAGCAGCAGCAGCAACAACATCAGAGGAAGAACCAGCAACCCCCGGCGGGCTGCACTTATTGTAGGAAGATGGGGCACACTAGAGATGTGTGTCGGACATTGAATGGACTGTGTCTGATATGTGGAAACCCAGATCATCAGGTTACCACATGTCCCATGAATTCGAGGTCAGGAGGGCCAGGGCAGCAGTTTCCTGCTCTGCCAGCACCAGGGGCAGGCCAGTATCGAAGACCAGCGGTAGTAGTAAGACCGTTGGCACAGCGTCCGTTAGTACCGCAGGCTCAGATGTTTCGGCAGCAGGGACCGCCGATGCAGCAACACCAGCATAGACCACCCCAGCATCATCAAGGCAGGGGCCAGCAGCAACACCAGGCTAGGCCACAGCATGGAAATCAGCAAGGAGATCGAGGGCAAGCATTCACTCTGTCCTTGGAAGAGGCATTGGCATCGGGAGATGTTGTGGCAGGTAACATTCTCGTCGCCTCATATCCCGCAGTAGCATTGTTTGATTCGGGAGCATCGCACTCATTTATATCTGCACGATTTGCGACACGACTAGGAATGGAGTTCGAGGCATTGCCAGGGAGGTTGAATATACTCACCGACAATGGGCTCGTAGGAGTTAGTAGAGTTATTTTAGCGTGTAGCGTTGTAGTTTGTGGGCATTCCTTACCTGCCCAGTTGATAGAATTTTCTGTTGGAAATTTCGACGTTATTTTAGGCATGGACTGGCTGAAAGACAGTCATGCGATAATAGATTATCGTAGAGGGAGTGTATCTTTTGATATTCCAGGCATGAAGAGATTCACCTTAGTCAGATCAGAGGCAACTCAACCAGAGCAGGGAGTAGTGACGGCAATGGAGGAAGTTCAGATTCCGAAGGTAGTTGAAGAATTTCTAGACGTATTTCCTGAAGAACTTCCAGGTCTACCACCAGTTAGAGATATTGAGTTCAGTATAGAATTGGCACCAGGAACTAAACCAATATCAGATCGGGTTTACAGAATGGCGGATTCAGAGCAGGCCAAGGTTTATCAGCATATAGAGGAACTGAAGGAGAAGAAGTTCATCCAAGCTAGCGTATCACCATGGGCAGCACCAGTGGTACTTGTGGGAAAGAAGGATGGGTCATCCAGATTATGCATTGACTACAGGAAGCTTAACGCGGCAACAGTGAAGAACAAGTACCCATTACCCAGGATCGACGACTTGTTTGACCAGTTGAGCAAAGCTAGAGTTTTCTCCAAGATAGATCTTCGTTCGGGGTACCATCAGGTGAGGGTTCGGAAGGAAGATATTCCCAAGACAGCATTCAGGTCGAAGTATGGGCATTATGAGTTCTTAGTAATGCCGTTTGGTTTGACCAATGCTCCAGCAATATTCATGGATTTGATGAACCGCATCTTTATGCCATACTTAGACCAGTTTGTCGTTGTGTTTCTTGACGACATACTCGTGTACTCTGCTAGTGAAGAGGAGCATGAAGACCACCTCAGGAAAGTGTTGCAGGTTCTGAGAGAGAACCAGTTGTATGCCAAGCTCAGTAAGTGTGAGTTCTGGACGGATCACATTTCATTTTTGGGTCATATCATATCAGGAGCTGGAGTAGCAGTAGATCCCAAGAAGATAGAAGCAGTAGAAAGTTGGCCAGTACCCAAGACCGTAGCAGATGTGCGGAGTTTCTTGGGATTGGCAGGATATTACAGAAGGTTTGTGTCAGATTTTGCAAGGCTTTCAGCGCCCATGACCCGCTTGACCCGAAAGGATGTGCCATTTGATTGGTCGGCAGAATGTCAGGCATCATTCGAGACTTTAAAGCAGAAGTTGATATCAGCACCTATTCTTACGTTGCCAATTGGACCCGGAGGTTTTACAGTATATTGTGATGCGTCAGGTAAGGGACTTGGATGTGTCCTTATGCAACATGGGAAGGTGATAGCATATGCATCTAGGCAGCTTCGGGACCACGAGAAGAATTATCCAACTCATGATTTGGAGTTAGCAGCAGTAGTGTTTGCTCTGAAGTTATGGAGGCATTACTTATATGGTGACCGAATGGAGATGTACACAGATCATAAAAGTCTGAAGTACATCTTTACTCAGAAGGAGCTGAACATGAGGCAGAGAAGATGGTTGGAATTGATCAAGGATTATGACGTGGAGCTTCAGTATCATCCAGGCAAGGCTAATGTAGTAGCAGACGCTCTTAGCAGGAGAGGCGGCGCATTTATGTTGACAACACAGAGGCATATCTTAGAAGACCTTCAGGAGATGGGCATCGAAGTTATACTTCCTAGTGATGTAGGAGTTCTAACTAGTCTGCAAGTTCAATCTGACTTGGTAGATAGGATCAAGGCAGCTCAGGCACAAGACCCAAGGATTCAGAAGCTTAGGGCAGAATGTGAGTCAGGACTCAGGAAGGAGATGAGAATTCATGAAGAAGGTACACTTAGGTTCGGATCGCGTTTATGTGTGCCTAGTGGAGATATCAGACAGGAGATTATGGCAGAAGCTCACAGTTCTCAATATTCTATTCACCCTGGGAGGACCAAGATGTACCAAGATATCAAGCAGCATTTCTGGTGGAACGGGATGAAGAGGGAGATAGCTAGATTCGTTTCCCGTTGCTTGGTATGTCAGCAAGTGAAGGCAGAACAGCAGAGGCCAGCTGGGTTATTACAACCGCTTCCTATTCCGGAATGGAAGTGGGAACACATCATAATGGACTTTGTGACCGGTTTACCGAGATCACCAAGTGGTAAGGATGCTATTTGGGTAATAGTAGATCGGCTTACAAAGGTAGCACACTTTCTTCCTTTCAGAGTAGGACAATCTACAGAAAAGTTAGCAGAGTTATATATGCAACAGATAGTCAGGCAGCATGGAGTCCCTGTCAGTATTGTGTCGGATCGGGATACCCGCTTTACATCACATTTCTGGAAGAGCTTACATCATAGTCTGGGTACCCAAGTTAAGGTTTAGCACGGCTTACCATCCGCAGACAGATGGACAATCAGAAAGAACGATTCAGACTTTAGAAGACATGTTACGAGCTTGCACTCTGGATTTTGGAGGGTCTTGGGAGAGTCACATGCACTTGGTCGAGTTCTCATACAACAATAGTTATCAGGCCAGTATCCAGATGGCGCCATTCGAAGCATTATATGGTAAGAAGTGCAGGTCACCGCTAGCATGGGACGATATTGGAGAGAGGAAGATGTTAGGCCCAGAAATGATTATTCAGACGGTTAAAGTGGTTAACAGAATTAGAGAGCGACTTAGAGTTGCGTAGGACCGGCATCGTCATTGGGCGGACCAGCATCGTAGGCCGTTAGAATTTTCTGTTGGGGACTACGTATTCTTGCGGATCTCACCTACTCGTGGGGTCATTAGATTTGGCGTTCGCGGGAAATTGAGTCCGCGGTACGTGGGCCCATTTGTTATCCTTGATCGGATAGGCGATGTTGCTTATCGTTTATCACTCCCACCTTCGTTACGAGAGGTGCATGACGTGTTTCATGTATCTCAATTACGTAGGTATGTATCAGACCCAAGCCATGTCCTCGATCATTCTGAGCTGGTTGTTGGTACCAACCTGTCTTACGAGGAACAGCATGTGTCCATTTTGGACCGAAGAGAGAAGATACTCAAGAACCGAACAATTAGTCTTGTCCGTGTTGCTTGGGGTCATCACTCCTTGGGAGAGTCAACGTGGGAACGTGAGGATGATATCCGATCACGGTATCCACACATGTTTGACTCACAAGGTATATCTCTTTCTGTATACCTTGATTGTTCTGATTCTTCATGCTTATCGCCTTATGGATAGAACTACCTGATATCGTGGATTGATGGATTTACATATATAGTACTTGCTTTTGATATGGTAAAATGATTGCTTGCTCACTAGGATTGCTTGTATTAGTTTAGCCCCGATATTTCTACCTGCTTGGATTTGAAATTTCGAGGACGGAATTTTTCTAAGGTGGGTAGAGATGTCACTCCCCGTTCCCGGAATACGTATTTTTTTATATATGAACAATTCATGTGTATTTATTTAGGATTTATCATGTATTATTCTGTATTTAAATTTTTTTAGTTTCATGTTAATTAATTATCTGTTCTTTAAAATTTTCATGTTAATTAATTTTCTGCAATTTTATTTCTATAATTATATTTCTGCAATTTTATTTCCTGTATTTTATTTGCTGCTTTAGTCTTATTGGGTTTCGGTTTGCTGAATCCCCTTAAACCCGGCCCATTAGCTCCCACCTACCACCATCTTCCTATTTAAAGCTTTCATCTCTTTCTCTCTCCTCATTACTTCATTCTCACCATTACTTCTTCTTCTTCCTCTCATTACTCCCCACCACCTACCAGCAGTAGGAGAAGGCAAGTGCAAACTTGCTTCTCAATCACCCATTTTTATGGTTCATTTGCCTTCTTCTCGTGATTCCAAGAGAGATTAGTTCTTAGCATTTTTGATTTCTCTGGCTGGTTTTCTCTAGATCTAAGTTGTAGTATTTCGGCTGTTCATGGGTTCTTAGTCCATCAACTTTGGGTGTAGTTCTCTGGCACTGGAACGAAGGCTCCATAGGACTTGGAGTTCGGGAAATGTTGTACGCACACGTTCTTACGTGCTCGCGTAAAACTTCAGCCCAGTCACGCACACGTCTTTACGTGTTTGCGTGTATTTTCAGTCACGCACACGTCTTTACGTGTTTGCATGTATTTTCAGTCACGCACACGTCTGTACGTGTCTGCGTGTATTTTTAGTCCCGCACACGTCTGTACGTGTCTGCGTGTATTTTTTTGTCACGCTAACGTTCTCATGAGCGTGCGTGTATTTTCAGTCATGCACACATCCATGAGCGTGTGTGTATTTTAGTCACGCACATCCTTGCGTGCATAGATTTCTTGTCACCTTTTCACGCTCACTAGAGTCTGCGTGAATTTCCCTTCACGCTCACGCTGTGCTTGCTTGCGTGACTTTTCACGCTCACGCTTGCCAGCGTGTATCACTTTTCACGCTCACTATTCACGCCCATTTTCCACGCTTACCCCAGCTAGACTTAACGTGACTTGTTGGTCTTAAGCATAGACTTCTTGCGTGACTTTTGGCCTTAGCATAGATTTGTTGGCGTGACTTCTTGACCTGGGTGTTTTAATTGTCTTATAATTATTCATTTAATGATGGCATGATAATTCTTCTATTATATCCTTACGCCTTTTTACATGAACTTGATAAATCATGACATGTTAATATTGTAAATATGGATTGTTGTGTAGAATGTGTCATGTGTCTTGATTAATCCATGGATACCCAGTATGACTAGAACTTAATTCTGAGGAGTTATGGACCCGACCCCATGTAATATTGATGACTTTCATGCCTTGTCACCATTGATAATGATTATGACATGGACTAAATAATTGATCATGCGTTCCTAGTTGGAACTAAGAGACTGGCTAGTCGTCTTATTGAATGAAATGAATGAGACACGTTCATGTAATGAACTATTATACTTGATTAGCCGATCCCGAATATTGGCATACAGGCACATGCAGGCTTCAAAGTAATTATTTATTATTTAATTTTCTATTTATCTTACAAAGACAGCATGTGTACTTTATGGTCAAGGCATGATTATTCCGTGGTTAAATTGATTGTTGCATCACGCTATGTAAAACCTACAACCTAGCCGCACGGGTATCGTTGTAGAGTTGCGCATATCGTACCCCGTACGACAGTACTCATTCGAATGACCATGATCCACGGCATGGAACTTCACTCAACGTAGAGACCATTAAGTTAAATAAAATAATGATGGCATGGAGAGAATAGATTCCCGAGTTCTTACATGGCAGCCCCCTTGGGACTATTAAGTGCCCGACGGGCCGGCTGGTTCCCACAGATACTGTAGATCTGTCACACGGGCAGGGAACGATATCTGATTATATTATTGTACATGCTATAACGGCGGACGTTCCGCTGGGACTCGTCTAACTACATGATTGGCGCAATTGATTGATTGGATAGACTAGTCTTGCTTGTACATAGTAAGAACTGAGGAATCCCTGTATTGCATAATTCCAGGATAACTTGGGACTCACAATCGCAAGCCGTAGAACTTGATTGGCCGTTCAAGATGAATTGTTTGTGTACTGTACTACTCTGTTACCTAACTGGGATGATCAGAATGTCAGGACATGACGGGCCAACTTCTGTCCTTGTTTGGTTGGGAGGTTGGTTTGAAGTGTCGTGATGTGATGTGAATCCTAGTGGAAAGCAGAGATCTATTATCATTATATTCTTTTACTTACTGGTTTATGTCCTTCATATCGTCCTTCCTTGTGGTACTTGCTATTAGAGGTCTAACCTCTCTGGTTTTGCATGGCCAGATTTAGAGCCGGTTCCCGAGGATCCAGCGTACTTCTACCTCCAAGATGGTCAATACTAGAGGCATGATTGCAGGAGGACTCGAGTGGGTTCCTTACTTCACCGCTCGTTTTGTTATTTACCTTTATACTTAGCCGTTTGGCACCGACATGTTAGTCGGATTGTCTTGTACTTACTTTTACATGATTGTAATTAAGTCAGACTGCAGCTGATAACAATTGTGTATACTTGTTATATCATCTGGCTATATTTTGTAAAGCCAGATCTCAAGAACATTTTGACTGAGCGTTTGGGACGCCTTACTGCTTTATCTTACATGTTCTATATTTCTGTTTCTTGTTTGAATGATTGAGACAATAGATGTGAAATGACCATAGTAAGACCTTTATGTAGTATGCACCCCCTCGTCTGGTTAGACAGCATTGATCGTATTATACGGTATTCATCTACCCGTAATACGTAGCTGGCTGAGTCACTCCCCCGCTCTCCAGTATTCTGGTTCTGGGACGTGACAATTTTATTTCACACTGGTTCCCATCACTAATATATACATAGTGAATTAAGTTTGAGAAGTTTTTTAATTACAAAATTTGTTTTATAATTTCTCCATCTTCGTCGTCTCGTCATGATAGCACGTCCTTGAAAGCAAATCAAAAACTTTATTTACTAATTTCAAAGTATTTATTTTATTATTTAGAAGCAAGACATAGATTATAAAAAAAAGAACACGGACAAAGAAATCATCATAATACACTTATTTAATATGATGATTACAACACATGAAAACAAATTAGAACATGTAATACCCATTTTTGGAAGCTAGTTATTAATTAGAGAAAAGGAATAACAACATAAAGAAGTACAGAAACAAGTTCACGTGCTATCTGGCGTCAGCCTAATCTAGTAGCGCACGCTAAAAAAAAAATTTAATTTTAATCTAACTTTACAACAAATTAATCTGATTATTTCAAAGGTGAAAATAAAAGAAAAACGAGTTATTATTTCACACACCACTACAATACTTTAAAATTTTCCGCGAAAAATATATAGAATAGTAATCTTTGAAAAAACTTTAAAAAATTTGTTGCCAAATCGTGTTGTAGGGACAATTAAGAAAGTCCAACATAAACATTTGATATTATATTGCACTATAAATCGTGGAATAGCTCGTACTTGATTATATTCTTATGACCTCTGAGAACAATATAAAATATTTACTGTGAAAAAGAAATTTTGAATCCCCTTTCAAGCGACAGACTAAGAATGATATTTACGATATCGAATCGAGCTACTCATAAGTAGGCTAGCTGTTAAAGCTTAGAGATAGGGGCCGACTATACACATTCCAACCATTTTTAAGGACATCCTACATAACTTAAACAAAAAAATAGATTCATGTTAAAAGACCAATATATTCCAAGACTTTCTAAGAACATCCCACCACAAAAAAAAAAAATTTGCGATGAACATCCCACCAATATATTTATTTTTAAGGTATCAACTTGATGCATATCAAAGTTTATGGTATCAAGTTCAAAAAGTGAGATAGTTGAGAGTATTTTGTTGCAATTAAGTCTAATTAAATATACCTAAATTTATTTCGTGTGTGTGTGCGTGTGTGTGTGTTTGTATATATATATATATATATATATATATATATATATATATATATATATATATAACCTAAATTTATTTCGTGTGTGTGTGTGTGTGTATATATATATATATATATATATATATATATATATATATATATATATATATATATATATATATATATAATTTTTATTTTTGTGTGCATATATATATATATATTATTTTTATTTTTGTGTGTGTATATAAACTAAATTTTTTATTCGATTATTAGTTTTTGATCAAAATCGAAATTCAAAATTAAGACTGAATAAAAAAATACGAAATTTTAAAACTGAAATCGAATGGTTTTTTTTTTAAAATCGTATCGATTTTTTTTTTTTTCCCGGTTAGATTTTCGGCCCAAAATCCAATAAAGCTCACTCTTGGTCGCCAATACCAACGAAAGCAAAACAGAATGGCAAAAAAAAAAAACATAATGGCACTTCTGTAATAAACAAGGTGAGTAGGGGCAATAATGCTCGTCGATAATAATGAAAAATAAAAGAAGGTCGTTGCCTCGTTGGCGGCTTGGCCTAGGGGTCGGCACACCCGACAGCGACATCTGGAAACTCGTGCCATAAGATTTCCACACGTGCAATTTTACAAATTCTTAAATTGTGAACTCCAAATTCCAAGTTGATTTTCTTGACCATTATAGTTGACTAGGAATGAATAATTAAGAGTTATTTGTATTTATTTTCTCAATAGCTAATTAGAGCATCTCCAACCCTATTGTGACTTTGAAAAAAAGTTAATGCCACATAGGAATGACAAAATTTTATTCAAAAGTTCTTCTCCAATGCAATTGTCAAGTCAATTGTGAAGCTTATGTGGCAAAAATTAAAGAAGACATTGTGAAGTTGATTGTCTTGTTCTAGACAATGCACTTGACAATGTCTTCTCTTCCATGTCATCAATTATGAATAAAAAATATTAGAAAAAACAAAGAAGATGAGTAGTTGTCTTAAAAGTTGCATTGGAAGTTGGAAAAAATACTTTTTATTGTCTCCTCAATACTTTTGCATTGGCGAGAGTTTTTCTATCTCATTGTCTTTTGAGATATAATTTTGCCACATAAACAAGACATTGTCTTGTGGCTCATGCCACATAGGAACCACCTAAGACTCACAACACTTAACAAGACAATAGGGTTGATGCTCTTATATCTCTACTTCCTCTTCAATTTTATTTTAATTAGTTTTATCCTCCAATTTATGGGTAAAGTGCAAACAAATCTTCTTTCGATTTACGATTTTGCATTTGAAGATCCCTTATTTAATAAAATTTCACATTTTTATTTTTGCTCAATTTGTATCCCCACCGTTAACAGTCGTTAAAATATGTCTAAAAGGTTACCCCTCCCCCCACTCTCTCTCCGGTGGTGGGGGCTTGTCAAGCAGGGCCGACCAGAGGAGAGGGAAGGGTGGCCGGCCAGCGGAGGGAGGAGGGGGAGTGTCGAGCTAAAGGTGAGCATTCGGTTAATTCGGTTCAAACCGAATTGAACCGAAAATCGAATTGAACCAAAAACCTAATAAGCAAAACCGAAATCGAACCGAATTGGCCCATAACCGAATCAAACCGAACCGAATTAAATTGGTTCAATTTTTGGTTTATTCGGTTTATTTGTACAATTTTGTTTATATATATATATATATATATATATATATATATATATATATATATATATATATATATATATATATATATATAAACTAAATTTTCTTATTAGGTTTTCTGTTTTTGACTGAAACCGAAATCCAAAACCGAAATCGAACCGAATAAGAAAATTTAGTATTTTTAAAATCGAAATCGAACCGAATCTTTTTAATTAACCGAGCCGAATCTCTTATTCGGTCTGGTTCAGTTTTTTCTTATTCGCCCCCCTCGACCCCCTCCCCCTCCTCCCTCCACTGGCCGGCCAAGCTCGACCTAGGGGTGAGCATTATTCGATTTTGGACCGAAAATCGAACCGAACCGAACCGAATAAGAGATTCAGTTTGGTTTAAAAAAGATTCGGTTCAGTTTTGAAATACTAAAAAAATTATTCGGTTTCGATTTTCGATTTTGGGTTTCAGTTTCGGTCCAAAACCGAAAATCGAATAAGAAAAATTAGTTTATATATATATATATATATATATATATATATATATATACTAAATAAATTTAGGTATATTTAAGTACTAAATAAATTTAGGTATATATATATATATATATATATATATATATATATATATATATATATATATATATATATATATATATATATATATACTAAATAAATTTAGGTATATTTAAGTACTATATATGTTAACAAAAAAGTGCAAATAAACCGAAAAATTGAATAAACCGAATAAACTGAAAATCGAACCAATTTAATTCGGTTTGGCTTGATTCGGTTATGGGCCAATTCGGATCGGTTTTGGTTTTGCTTATTCGGTTTTCAGTTCAATTCGGTTTTCGGATCGGTTTGAACCGAATGCTCACCCCTAGCTCGACCCGCCCCCTCCTCTCTCCGCCGGCCAGCCACCCTCCCCTCTTATCTGGTCGGCCCCGCTTGACAAGCCCCCACCACCGGAGAGAGGAGGAGGGGTAAAATCGTACTTTTAGACATATTTTAACGGCTGTTAACGACATGGGTACAAACTGAGCAAAAATTAAAATGTGGGAGTTTTTTTAAACAAAGGATCTTCAAATACGAAAACGCAAATCTAAGGAGGGTTTGTTTGCACTTTACCCAAAGATTGGGGAGGTAACACTAATTAAAATAAAATTGGGGGGGGAGTAGAAATATGATTAGCAATTGGGGGGTAAATACAAATAACTCAATAATTAAATATGTCTATAGCTTTCTTCATCAATATACATGATCGTGAGAAAACCATGGCAAATTTGTCACGACCCGATCCCAAATTATTGGATCGAACCGGATCATGCCTAGCCTGCACCGTTGTGAGACGGCGACAGTAAGCTGTTCTATATGCAGGTATTCACAACAACATCTATACATTTGTCACAACTTGAATATACAAAAAATTTAAAACTTTTATTCAACAATTGAAAAGTACAACTGGAAATGAAAGAACTGAAATAAAGTGCTGAATTCAAATTGACAAACTCTAATACAATAAAACTAGAAAACGGAAAAAAACAACTAGCTAGGCGGTCGGCTCATCGGCCTCAGGTTCTGCGTCCTCCAAGGGGGACTCTGGCAACACCACAGGGTACAATACCGGGTCATAATAGCTATTATACAATAGCTCAGCATCCTCAATATCACCTAAAAATATTGGTCTCCAGTCAGGAGGGAGCAAGTACGAATATGTATCTCATATTTCAAGTAATAATAAAAAAGTGCAGGCTAAACAGTTGAAACAGTATTTTCCAGCAATTTGACAATTTAAAATAATGTGATTTGAATGTGTAAACGTCTATGACCGGCTTGGGTTGTACAATAGCGTCTTAGCGACGCGATACGGCTTATCCCCGTGTGTAAGAGGGGTAAGCTCGCACAATCATGCAATATGAGGGGTATTGGCCATAAACGTTACACTATTCCCCCAATTCCCACAATCAATATCAATCAATATTTGAGGAGAGGGTTCCATGTAGCAATATGGTTTAACATGCAACTTGACAATTACTAAATAAAATGCAAGAAAACATAATCGTAACTTGTCTTTGTTAATGACTGGAACAGGATGTCGGTACCTGGGGAGGAAGTCAAATACGTCATCAAAACCCTACAGTTGAGAATCCTGACTTAGAAACATAGATGAGCCAAATCTAGGTGTGCTAGTTGCAATTTCTAGAAACAGACCCTAGTCAGGTTTTAAGTTATTTAATTAATCTAACGAAATTCGTCTAACGTCGTAAACTATATTGGTTATCAATTTACGGAATAACCGATTATTGATTTATTGGGGAAAATAGCAAATTATACTTTAATTGGCAAGACTTTGTATTTTTAATAATATATATAAAACTAAGTGGTCTTTTAAGTGAGAAAACATGAAGTTGTTTAAATTATTAGGAATCCTTATTCATTAAATTAATATGAGAAAATCTTATTAATTTTGTACAAAATAATTAATACCCAATTATAACTTATACGTCTAGCTACGCAAATAACCAACCCAGAAAAGAAATAGAAAATCTAAGCTACACAATACAGGGTCACAGAAAAATAAAAAAAAACTGGGCTTATGCCCTTACAACAAATTAATTAATAGAAAAAATATTTTAAAATAAATTTCTCGAAATTAGTAATTTTCGTAAGAAAATAGTTTTTATTTAAATAATATTTTAAAATAGAATTTATTTAATCAGAATGATTTTCATAAAATATGTCTTTTATACATTTCATAAATTATGTAGAAAATCACCTTTAAACATAGAAAATAATAAATGCACAAAAATACGTTTTCTTACCAAAATATTGGTTTAAAGTTAATATAAAAGGTTTTCGGGTTTTAACATTAAATACCATTACCAAAATAACATTTTTAAATAAATATTAGTTTTTATTATATTAATTCTCCTTATAAAACCTTCTTGATCAGAAATCATCTTTAAAAGGAAAACATATATATATATATATATATATATATATATATATATATATATATATATATATATATATATATATATATATATATATATATATATATAAAACCTTCTTGATCAAAAAAAAAAATATATATATATATATATATATATATATATATATATATCATATATATAATCATTTAACGAAATCTAATTTTTATTATAATATTGTAGGAGCGTAAAAAGTGCTTCAAAGAAAGAGTCATCTCATTCATAAGTGATCTGCTTTACGCCTAGCAGAACGGGTAATTTCTTTACGCCCAAGACAAGGCTAATCGCTTTACGCCTAAGCAGACTGATCATTTTACGCTCGGGTCTATACCCATGGTTTTACGCCAAGGACAGAGCAGCCTCTTTTACGCTGGACAAAGCTGTCAAGTCTCGCATTTAATGCAAACTCTGACATGAAGATATTAATGATGGCATATATCACAGAATTCAAAGGAATTTGTCTTTACACAGAGACCAATGTTGTCGTTTAGTATGTGGATTGAGCTACTTTACGCTCACACTATGGCTTCTTTTACTCACGAAGACTTAACGAGCTTTTACGCTCAACAGTTGACGTGTGCGTAAAGTCTATTTGAGCTATCTTTTACGCTCAAGGTTACTTAACAACCATTTTACGCGGGAAGTCTATGTCGGGGCTACTTTACGCCCAATCTACTGCTTTACGCTCAGAGCACATTGGGGCTATTTTTACGCCCTGTTCTTTCTGATCAATTTGGAACGTGGTTTGCCTACATGGCTTTTATGCCACACATCCCGAAGAACGTGTGTACGTGCATCCTATTCTTACTGAATTGATGGGACACGTGTCAACGTATACAGAGGATGACTTTGATCGTGGGTGGCGGTTGTTAGCGTAAAGGCGGAACTTTTGCTGAGTTTTTACGCACAAGAGCCCAAGTCTATAAATAGACTTATTTTTCTCATAACACACACAGAGAGACAGGAGAGAATACAGAGATCAGAACTTCGAGATTTTGATTCTCCAGAGCATTCTTCTTCAACTTTTCTTTCAGAACAGAGTGAAGCAAAGCAGGAAAGCATTCGGCCTCGCCATCAGTGCCCAAGTGCGTCGATACCTTTCTGGTGACTTAGTTCTTCCAAGTTGTTCTACTTCAAGCAGTGATCTTCATCATCATCATATGGTCCAAGGAACAAAGTGATCATTTACAGATCAGACTTCTATAGCAATACTTTCCCAGAATCAAATTTGTACCTCTTGTACTTTTTCTTGTTTTAACTTCAAAATCCAACTTTTGTTTGGCAATTTTGTTAAGTGAAACAAAATGGTGACTTTGCTGGGGAAGACCTTCTCCTCTAACGAGGAGACGATTGCTCAATATGATGATGTTTCGGTCGGTTCGACCAAGAAGACTCTGGTTGTGCACTTCGACCAGACTGCCTATGAAGAAATGCTCCGAACTGGGGGTGGTTCTCGCCACTCCAAAGTTCAAAAGTCTCGCAAAGCACGAAAAATTTGGATTCCCAAATCCAAAGTGGTTTCTGATCTCTCTGTTGCTTCTGATGACAAGGGAATTCTTCCCACTCCTGTCGTAGGGGTTCCCGTTCGTAACGAGGCAGTCCTTACTTCAGAGTTGCACTCAAAGTGTGACGATTTATCTCCCGTTTGTAACGGTGAAGATAATCAGGTTTCACGCCCACTGCGTAAGAATCAAGTTTTACGCTCAGTGGGTAAGAACCAAATTTTACGCTCAGTACATAAGAATGAATCTCCCATTCGTAATGGGGCAGACTCTAAAGTTTATGCTTCTGAGTGTAAGAATCAGTCTTCCGTCGGTGACGTGGTAGGCCCAAATAAATTACGCTCCTCGCGTAAAGCAAAATCTCCCGTCTGTGACGTGGTAGATAATCAATTTTTACGCTCCACGCGTAAAGGTAAGTCTCCTGTCTTTGACAGTGTAGATAAAATTCATAACGATGTTTGCACATCTAATGTGAATGTACCTAAACGTGTACAGCGTAAAAATGTCATTGGTAAAGCTTCTGTCCTACACCAACAACCTTCTTATACTGCTTTACGCAAAGTACCAAACTTACAAATTATACGCCAAGAAAATGGAGTCCTTCGTGCTAAATCTCAAGATTTACGCACACAACTCCAAACGCGTAAAAATGTACAGTTTGGTTCTGCGAATGCAGCCAGTAATCTTCTTTATACACAAGGGACTAAACATTTTTCTACCCCAAATGTAATAAAGAAGAATACTCCATCTGTTCCTTCTGATTTACGTGAATTGCTAATGCAAAAACGTAAGAACAGACAATCTCCGGTAATATTCCCCCAAGAAAAACATCATTGTGAATATCACCAGGTTGTGATCAACTGTTGTTGTTCGGCTTCAAAACGGTCAGTTTTTGATCGTTTAAGTTTTAACTCGCCTCAACATCAAGCTGAAGACCAAGAACATGAGCTGTCATATGTGTCAGTCAACATGGCATCTCATACTAACAGAGGACGACATCCAAGACAGAATATGTCCCAAACCCCAGGTCAACAACAGTTCAACAGGCTTCTTGATTCCTTTGAAGGAGTATATCAGAATACTCGATCAAGAAGACAAAGACAATTGCAGACTTCTGATTCAGAAGCTGGGGGTACTCAATCTTTTGAGTCTGATACCGATAGTGTGGATTCATACTTCTATACTAATCCCTCTATATCTTCAAGAGAGGTTGAATCCTACGCTATTGGAGATGAACCAGAGACGTCTTCTGCTAATACGGAACAACGTCTCACTGCCGTGGAGCAATCATTGAAAGACATGCTTAACATGGTACAAAGCATGCATCAGATAATCTTGAATCAGCAAACTGCTCAACCTACAGTAATAACTCCGGTACCAGTAGCAGCACAAACTCAAGATAGTCAAGGGGCTGATATACCTTTGAATATTCAAGAGCCTGCTGTTAATCAAAATTCTGCATCTCCAGATCCCATCATTCCAAAAGATGTACCACCTCCAGTGGGGGTTACGGTACATCCAACGACTATTCAATCAAATATGCTTCCTCAAACCAGTGAAGCCATTCAAGCAGTGCGTGAAATCAAAGCACAGTTTGAAGTTTTTAGGCACAAAGATCAGCTCCAGAGGTTAAGGATTAAGCAACCTTATCCTCCTCATTGGAATGATGTACCCTTTCTACCGAAGTTCAAGCCGCAATCTATGGTTTTATTCGATGGAAAAGCATCTCCCAGTCAATATATCAATTACTTTGATATTATGACTGTACACTTGCAGAAAAATGATGCTCTTCTCACTCGAGTGTTCATCGGGTGCCTGACGGGTTCAGCTTACGACTGGTATCGTAGCTTACCCGATAACTCTATTTCGTCTTTTGACGAATTCAAAGCAATGTTTCTCTCCCGCTTCTATGAAGGAGGTATGGACATGAACATGTCCTCCTTGATAGAAATCAAACAAAAGGAGAAAGAAGATACTCGGACATTCATTGAACGTTTCCGATAGGCTACTCTAAAGATGCCTCCTGGTATGCCAGATTCAGCGTTGATTGATACATGCAAGATGAATCTGCGACCATCCATTGCTGTCTTCACAGGTTCCCAATTCACAGATTGGGCTTCGTTTATCATAGCAGCAGTTTCTGCCGAGACCAATGGTAGGTTGGCTCGTGAACACGGGATGATTTTCGCTTCAGAAGATAAAGGAAAGAAAAGTAATCCTGGTAATAATCCCGGCAATTATAATGTGAAAGGAAAAGATACTCTTATAGTCAATCTTTCCAAGAACAAAACGATGCCAAATAATCAGGAATCTTCCAGGCCAAAGGAAGAATACTCTTTTGACGAAAGTGATATCCCAGGGATATTTCAATGTCTGGTAAAAAGTGGTAAACTTCAGATTCCAGAGCCAAAAAGGCCTAATAAGGTGAATCTGACTGACAATCCCAAATATTGTATCTATCATAGATATATTAATCATCCTACCAGTGCTTGCTATGTCTTAAAAAAGAAGATCCAAGAGCTGATAAATGGTGGCGCTATCGCTTTAACCAATGATGACCATACGGTTACGACCAATATGGTTTCTCTTCAGTTCAGGGATTTTCCTCCACAACAAGTCCCAGATGGAATTATCCCAATTCCGAAGGCGACGACGAAGATCGTGAATATCCCGCCTGCAGAGAAGAAAATACAGGATTGCTGCCGCTCATATTGAAGAATGGTGAAATCATGTGGGTACATCCTGACTTAGTACCTGAGTTGGAAAATGAAGGTAAAACTTTAAAATCCAAGAAAGGTAAGAAAGTAAAAACCTGCAACATGATTTCTCATGTTATTCCGAATCCTGATGACTTGGATCATCTATGGGATGGCCTTCCTCTAGAAGATAGACTGAAAGGACTAAACATCTGTCCTCCAAGTCTAGCTCCTCCTACCAAGCTCAAGCTTACTCATCAGCAGTGGCTAGCCATGAATAGTGTTCCTTTATACCGGGCACAATAAGTTTTTGCTGCTTATGAAAAAGCTCCAACAGGGATTTCTCCTCGTATCCTGAATCCTTCTCCTTCCTTAACTACAGAGACGTCTATGCTTCATTCTCCTGTAGTTGCAGAGGTTTCTTCCTCTTCCTATGCTGAAACACCTGTCCAAAGCTTACTGCCTATCCACTTGTATAGTCAGCAATCTGTCCTTCTCATGAGGAAGATGGGTTACGACTTTCAAAAGGCAGAAGGTTTGAATTATGATAAAGGAATACGTCTTCCTTTAGAAATTCGAAATCAGAATTCCACTGCTGGATTGGGTTCTGAAGTTCCTCGTAACAACCCTCACAAGAAGAAGGCTAAGGGAAGAAAGACTAAATCCTGTAATATGGTACTTTCTTCTCCTGAGTCTGAAGAAGAAACTTTTGCTGGTACAAGATCTGGAAAAGAGTACCACAAAGACTATGAGGGATCCTCCAAAGAAGCAGAAGATGTAGTGGAAACTCTACCAGTTCAACCTTCTCCTGTTTCTGTTAAACCGTCTGTGGTTGAAAAGGGGAAACAGAAAGCAGTACGCTTTGACGTCCCATTGAAGTCTACTTCCAGCCAGGGGGTGGTGATGAAGCCTTACAAGTTTGACATTCTAGCTCAGTTAGCCAATACTCCGGCTAGACTATCTATATTTGAACTGCTTCGCCTTTCCAGAGAAAGCAGAGAGACTTTGAGCGAAGCTTTACTTCAAGCAGATTCATGCTTGGCTCAACTCAAGACTCCTGATAATATACCAGTGTCATGTCTGCAATGTCATAGTGTGATGGAAGCAATTCCCAACATCACCTTTACACAAGAGGATATGCTATTGAAATACAACAAGCATGATAGGCCTCTGTGCTACACTGGATATATCGGATCCACTGAAATTGACAGGATTTACATTGATCCTGGGTCTTCAATTAGTATAATTCTTCAGAGTATGCTAAGACCCCTGAGGATTCCTACTAGTGAGCTGACTTACACTAGTACTACGATAGTCGGTTTTAACTCTGGCAAGAGCAAACTACTGGGGAAGAATCGTCTGCAGATTCAGATTGGTGATCTTCGAACTATGGTAACTTTCTATGTTATCAACTCGGACGTATCCTACAATATTCTTCTTGGAAGACCGTGGATTCATGAGCACAATATTGTGCCTTCAACTCTTCACCAATGTTTCAAGTATGTGGACTCCCAAGGAGTTATGAAAACTTAGTTCGCTGATATTAATCCGTTCAAGGGTGTCGAAGCCTACTTCTCTGATTCAAGGCTTTATAAACAAGAGCATGTGAAAGAGATATCAGACATGGCTGAAGATCAATCATCATCTGAGGATCAGTCTATTAATGAAGATTCGCCAGAGGAACAACCTTTGAAGATCATAGTCAAGGGACGAATCCAATCCCAACCTGTCAATGATCAACCTTTGATAATCAAGGTTAAAGGAAGAATTCAAACTTCATCTGAGGAATCAAGAAATATTCCTGCTAAGAGCCAAGTTCAACCTTTTATGATCAAGGTCAAAGGACGTACTTCTTGTACGAATGATCCAGAATCACCATTGATTGTCAATCTTGGCAAATCTATACAGAAGACGGATGATGGTCCACTGTTGATTAATCCGAAGTGTAGCAATCAGATTGTAAATGATGTACATATTGATCATTCTGTACTTTTTGATATTAATGAAGATTTTCTGTTCGAGTATATGGCTGTCAAGTTTATCGAAAGAATGACTTTATCTTCTGATAATCAAAGTCATCAATATAAAGACGACATCGAGCCAGAAGAAACTTTATACATCGATCATAAGGAAAATTCTTTCCCTCCTCATGTAGATGTTGGACCTATGCTCAAAGGTTCCTAACATCTTCTCCCTATCTACTTCCTGTAGCCGCTTCATCACAAGCTTGCGTAACTTTCAGACGGTACGAAGAATCCTATTTCGTGGTCCCGTCTGATAAGAAAAACAAACGCCAAATTGTGTTTGGCCTGGCTAGAAATATCCATGTTGCTCAGGCAGATGAGCTGAAGAATAAAGACAAGGGAAGAATCCGAATTGACAAATATAGTCAACAATCTATCAAGATTATCCAGAATATGGGATATGATTTGAAGACTATGCAAGGTCTTAATCAAGGCAAGGGTAGACGACTACCATTATGCGGTGATTCATTTTACCAGAAGACTCGTCATGGGTTGGGATATGATCCGTCCCACATGTTTAATGACGATATACAAGAAGAATTATCTTCTAGCTCTTCGCAATCATCAGATTCGGAAGAAATTCTATTCATCGAATCCGATATGTCTCGTTCCTCATATTGTGAATCTGGGCAAATATTCTCAGTCAATATGGTTCAAGCCGATGATGAATCAGAGCCATTTGAGAATGATCCTTGGGCTCAACAGATGGATACTCAATGGAAACTTTGTTTTGAACAGCGACAGCCACCTACAGAAGATGAGGTTATCCAGATTGATGTTGGAGATGGAATTACGTCCAAACCAATATTCCTTAGTAAGAATCTTTCTGAAGATGAAAAGGAAGAGCTGATAAAACTTATCAAAGATTACATTGACATCTTTGCATGGAGTTATGAGGATATACCAGGGCTAGATCCTAAAGTTGCTACTCATAAACTCAACATTTTGCCTAATGTCAAGCCTGTAAAACAACAGCAACGACGCTTTAGACCAGATATGATGGATGCAATTGAAGCAGAAGTCAAAAAGCTGATTACATGTGGCTTTGTTCGTGAAGAACAACACCCAGATTGGGTGGCCAATATTGTTCCTGTTATGAAGAAGAACGGAAAAGTCCGAGTTTGTATAGATTATCGAGATCTTAATACGGCTTGTCCAAAGGACGAATTTCTACTTTCCATTACTGATGTCATGATAGACAATACATACGGTTTTGAACGTCTGTCTTTCATGGACGGATTCTCAGGATACAATCAGATCAAGATGCATCCAGAAGATGAGAAGCATACATCTTTTCGAACACCCCTTGGGGTTTACTGCTATACGGTTATGCCGTTTGGTCTTAAAAATGCCGGTGCCACATATCAACCGGCTATGAGCAATATCTTTCAAGAACATCTACGGAAAATAGTTGAATGCTACGTAGATGACATTGCTGTTAAAAGTCAGTCAAAGAATGATCACATTTAGGACTTGAAGACAATATTTGAATTGATGCGCCAACATCAATTGAAAATGAACCCTACTAAGTCTTTCTTAGGGGTTTCTAGTGGCAAGTTTTTAGGATTTGTCATTACCTCTCAAGGTATCCATGTTGATCCTGATAAGGTTAAAGCAATTCTTGAAATGCGTCCTCCTCGTAATTTGAAAGAACTCTGTGGCTTTCAGGGCCGTATTGCTTATATCAGAAGATTTATATCTAATCTTTCTGGGAGATGTCAACCTTTCTCCCGTCTATTAAAGAAAGGGGTATCTTTCGTCTGGGATGAAGCGTGTCAAAAAGCCTTCAATGACATTAAGCAATATCTTACAAACCCACCTGTTCTGGTACCTCCGGTGATAGGAAGACCATTTTTGCTATATGTTCGAGCCTTGGATCATTCACTTGGCGCTCTTCTGGCACAGAAAAGTGATATGGGTCATGAACAAGTAATATATTATCTGAGCAGAATGATGGTCGGAGCTGAACACAGATATACTCCTGTGGAAAAGGAATGTCTAGCTTTGGTTTTTGCCGTCCAAAAGACAAAGCATTATGTCACTGGACAGACTATTCATGTCATCTCCAGAATAAATCCCATTCGGGTATTGATGAGAAAATCGAGCATTCTTAATTCCAGGTTAGCTACCTGGGCGATGTTGCTCACTCCTTATGACATGGTTTATGTGACTCAAAAATCAGTGAAGGGCCAAGCGTTAGCTGATTTCCTAGCTGCTTATCCCATACCTGAAACTTCGAAGTTATATGAAGACATTCCAGACGAAGTAGTGGATTGTAACATGACTTTGAAGAATGATATATGGCAATTATATTTTGATGGAGCATCACGAGTGGGACCTAAAGGCAATATTATCTCTGGGGTAGGAATTGTCTTGGTTTCTCCTGACAGAATGGTCATATACCGTGCCTATTCTCTTAATGAGCCATGCTCTAACAATGTAGCAGAATATAATGCTCTATTGATTGGTCTCCAAGTAGCAAAACAATTGGATATTGAATTCTTAGAGGCTTATGGAGATTCTCAATTGATCGTTAATCAAGTTAGAGGGACTTATGAAGTCAGAAATCCTGATCTCATCCCCTATCATCAGGTGGTAGTCGAGTTGGTCCTATCATTCAAAGGATTCTTCATTGAATTTGTACCACGTTCTCAGAATGTGGAGGCTGATGCTCTTGCCAGCTTAGCTGCTGACTTGGCTGTCCCAATCCGAAGGCAAAATACAATTACTTTGTTGGACCGAGACTTGTTCTGTGTGAATAGTAATCTGCATATTAAACAAAGTTATGTTACAGAGGCAAGTTCTCAGCAGAAAGATTGGAGAACTCCATTCATTGATTATGCAGTTCATGGGATTTTGCCTGAAGATCCTAAAGAAGCTGCATCAATTAAGAAACGATCGTTTCGATTCTATTATGATTCGTCTTTACATATGCTATATCGTCGTTCATATGACGGACTCTTGCTGCGCTGTCTCTCAGAAAATGAAGCCAAACAAACACTGTGTGAGGCTCATGATGGTGTCTGTGGTGCTCATCAACCGGGTCCAAAGTTGCAAGATCGCATTTGAAGAATGGAGTATTATTGGCCCTCTATGATAGCAGATGCTGTAGACTATGCCAGAAGATGTAAAGCATGTCAGATTCATGCTAATTTTATTCATCAGCCGTCTGAATTTCTACATCCTACAGCAGCCTCCTGGCCCTTCGAAGCTTGGGGTATGGACATCATTGGTCCTATCAACCCTCCTTCTGTCAAAGGACATCGGTTTATACTAGCTATAACCGATTACTTTTCGAAGTGGGCAGAAGCAGTTCCCCTTGCTGAAGTGAAAACATCTAATGTAATCAGCTTCATTAAACATCATGTCATTTATCGCTTCGGGATTCCTCGACGAATAATTCATGATAATGGACCACAATTTGCCAGTCAGGCATTTTATCGGTTCTGTGACAAAAATCGAATTCAAAATCTGGCTTCTACGGCTTATAATCCAGCTGCTAATGGTTTAGCTGAAGCCTTCAATAAAACGATCATCAAACTTCTCAAAAAGTTTGTCTCTTCTAATAAAAGAGATTGGAATGAGAAGCTTGGAGAATGTTTATGGGCATATCGAACAACGGTCCGGACTCCTACTGGTTTTACACCATTTTTACTGGTTTATGGATGTAAAGCCGTCCTCCCATTGGAAATTCAGATCCCTTCTTTTCGAATTGCTATTGCTAATGAGCTAACTACAGAGAATAATGATCGCTTACGACTCCAAGAACTTGAAGGATTGGACGAGAAGCGTCTTCAAGCACAACAACATATTGAGCTATATCAAGCCCGTATATCTCGAACTTTTAATCGTAAAGTCAAGGAGAGGGTATTTAAAGTTGGCGAGCATGTATTAGCTGTTCGGAGACCAATGGTGATGACTCACAAAAGCAAAGGAAAATTCCTAGCGAAATGGGAAGGCCCGTATGTAATTGAGTCCGTGTTCTCCAATGGTGCCTATCGGTTGTCAAAACCTAATGGAGATCTACTCATGCTGCCGATCAATGGCAAATTTCTTAAGAAATACTATGTATAAAAACAGAAGACAGAATAAAAATAAAACTTCTTTTATTATTATTTTTGTTCAAGATAAAAGATTAAGGACGAGGGCTACTCCCTTCCTTATTCAATACATAGTCAGCCAATGCATAGAAGGCATCGTTTCCTGAACCCATAAAAATTTTACAGACGGTCATCCTCAATGCTTCTTCTTCAGGAGTTTTTCCTAGCTCTACTAAGAAAGCAAAGATGTCTTGGGGTGGCTTGGGCGTAGAAGAACTGTTGTCTACTTCGGTCGGACCCGTCACTATTGGCTCAGCAGGGCATGTCTCAATGACGTCCTCAATGTTCCTGAAGACTTCATTCTTTTGTTGTACATCCTCGGAAGACATTTCCAATGGAAGAGTGGAAATAAGAATGAAATGATTACAGAGAGAGTTCTCACCTATTTATGGAGGAGGATTATTAATGAACTGGTCTCTGAAATTGAAAACGACTTTTCATTTCCGAAAAGACTCGTCTGTTCGTGTTACCAGGTTCATCCATTTAATTATGGAATTGAATCGTCCTCTCTGTTCTCTAGAAATACGTTGATTCGTCCACCTTTTTGACGTATATGCTCACAACATCTGTCTTCTTATTCTCCAGCTACCAAGGTTTGGTTAAGCTGACTTCTTGTCTCTTGGGAGAGGGATTTTAAATCTTCTATCAATTGATTAAAAAGTGGGATTCGTTATTTATCATGTTTTCATAACCTCTGGATAAATGCTAAATCTACCTACTTATCTATCATTTTCCATTTTGACCTCTGCATAGAAATTAATCTAATTTTCTTTTGAGTTCTCACACACTGTCATGTCCATATTACCTCTGATAGTATTGTGTACTCTAAATCAGAAAAGAAGGTTTCATTATCTATCATGTCCATATTACATCCAGATAGATACAAATCATTGAGCATAAAAGAATTATCATTTCCACTCTCATATCACCAAAAAAGTCTATTACATTTCTTAGACTTTTCTTTACAATGGAAATCTATTATATCTAAGATTTTCATTCTATACACACAACGATAACCTAATGGAGATCTATCTCTTCTTCGGATCTTCTTTGTCGGATTCGTTGTTGGTGTCAGTTCCTGACTGTCTGAGCTCCAGTGGCAACCAGATCTGTAGGAATCAAACTCTGGTCTTCTCTCTCAGACGAGAGGAGAACCCCAGGGTATGGCAGCCCGAAGGCGTGTTGCTACCAATACAATTGGTGGATTAGTGGCGGCACCTCAAAGGAGATAGGAACGTATCCAGCATTGGAATACAATTCCTAGTTCTGCCGCAAAAGGAACTCTACTACCCGATTTCTCGGGGTAGAGTTGACTCCACCATCCAACTCTCCGTGTATAAAGGCTCTTCCTACCAACAGAGGAAGAACCTTCTATCTCACGAAGAGTTCTGAGTTGTCTGATTCGCGCGTCAAAAGCGCATGAGCTCCCTGATGTTGATGTCAGAAGAACGCTCCTCCCATCGTCAAAATCGCCAATGCCAGTTCTGGAAAAGCTGCTCAGCCAAACTTCTGCAGAAAACAACAAAGAAGAAGTGTTTTTAAACAAAAGTATTATCAGATGCGTATTGAACGCTAAAAGCAGATGACAAGGCTTTTACGCCGGTGCTTCACAAAGGCTTTTACGCCATTTGCTTCAGCAAGGCTTTTTACGCCAGTACTTCAGCAAGGCTTTTTACGCCAGTGCTTCAGCAAGGCTTTTACGCCAGTAATTCAGCAAGGCTTTTTACGCCAGTGCTTCAACAAGGCTTTTATGCCGGTGATTCAGCAAGGCTTTTACGCCAGTGACTAAGCAAGACTTTTTACGCCAGTGATTCATCAAGGCTTTTATGCCTGTGCTTCAGCAAGTTCTTTTTTTTACGCTTATCAAGAATTTACGCTCATGAATAGATGTTTTCAACAAAAAATTCGAAGACAGATATCTGCTTACGATCTGACTTACCACTTAAGTTGAATGGTTTGGCTCTAATAGTGGTTGAATCCACGTCATCAGACTGGGCGTACAAAGGAACGCCGTGGGAAAGCTCCGCCATTGTCATTTGTTGGAGAACAACATCACAGAAAGTTATCTTCAGATGAATGAGTACGAGAATATATGAAACATTCTCGGCTACTTATAAAGGCTGAAGAAACTGTTGGGATGAGTCTATTTCGGGGGAAGATCCTATTTAAAAGCTCTCGTAACCACAAGACAGATGCCACATGTTGGTTTGTTTCTTGGGAATTAGCAACCACAGAAGCAGTCAAAAGAAGTGCATAAACAAGTACGCGTCAATAGATGAGGTCAACAACAAAATTTTATTTATAAAGGGGGAAGTGGACCCCTATAGATAAAAGATTCGCAATACATAAAAAACATCATTTTTTCTCTCCTTCGTTGGGCTGACGAAGGGAGACACCCTGTTCACGCATATTGCGAATCCCGGAGCGGCACATCAGATTAAGAAACGCTTCGGCATCTCCTGGCCCTTCGTACGCAGTTGGGGGACCACCATCAATGCGACTAAAGACTGCAGGAGTCACTCCAAAACACTCTAAAAGGTTGCACGCTCGCTCGAAATCAAGCCTGGAGCTCGAAGCCTCTTTGTTGGTAATCTCGTTCTTCGACGCCATGACAAAACAAGGATGAATGTCAAGAATAAAGAATTTGTCCTTATTTATACAAACCAAAGCAACTCTTCACATTTCTCGTTGGAAACTGCTTACTCGGGAAGATGAAGAGACATTCAAAAGTTTCGAGAAAGAAATTTATTGTGGCGGATTAAGTATTGACCGACATTAATTTTCTTTCAAAAAATACGCCGAATGTTGGATATTCCCGCTTTTACGCTGATGACTGTTGCGTATCCCAAATTTTACGCTGACTGATCAAATCTCATCTTTTACGCTTCTGTTCAAAGTGTTTCAAATTTTGGAGATATTTGAAAACTTTGAAGGGGGTCTTGTAGGAGCGTAAAAAGTGCTTCAAAGAAAGAGTCATCTCATTCATAAGTGATCTGCTTTACGCCTAGCAGAACGGATAATTTCTTTACGTCCAAGACAAGGCTAATCGCTTTACGCCTAAGCAGACTGATCATTTTACGCTCGGGTCTATACCCATGGTTTTACGCCAAGGACAGAGCAGCCTCTTTTACGCTGGACAAAGCTGTCAAGTCTCACATTTAATGCAAACTCTGACATGAAGATATTAATGATGGCATGTATCACAGAATTCAAAGAGATTTGTCTTTACACAGAGACCAATATTGTCGTTTAGTATGTGGATTGAGCTACTTTACGCTCACACTATGGCTTCTTTTACGCACGAAGACTTAACGAGCTTTTACGCTCAACAGTTGACGTGTGCGTAAAGTCTATTTGAGCTATCTTTTACGCTCAAGGTTACTTAACAACCACTTTACGCAGGAAGTCTATGTCGGGGCTACTTTACGTCCAATCTACTGTTTTACGCTCAGAGCACATTGGGGCTATTTTTACGCCCTGTTCTTTCTGATCAATTTGGAACGTGGTTTGCCTACATGGCTTTTATGCCACACATCCCGAAGAACGTGTGTACGTGCATCCTATTCTTACTGAATTGATGGGACACGTGTCAACGTATACAGAGGATGACTTTGATCGTGGGTGGCGGTTGTTAGCGTAAAGGCGGAACTTTTGCTGAGTTTTTACGCACAAGAGCCCAAGTCTATAAATAGACTTATTTTTCTCATAACACACACAGAGAGAGAGGAGAGAATACAGAGATCAGAACTTCGAGATTTTGATTCTCCAGAGCATTCTTCTTCAACTTTTCTTTCAGAACAGAGTGAAGCAAAGCAGGAAAGCATTCGGCCTCGCCATCAGTGCCCAAGTGCGTCGATACCTTTCTGGTGACTTAGTTCTTCCAAGTTGTTCTACTTCAAGCAGTGATCTTCATCATCATCATGTGGTCCAAGGAACAAAGTGATCATTTACAGATCAGACTTCCATAGCAATACTTTCCCAGAATCAAATTTGTACCTCTTGTACTTTTTCTCGTTTTAACTTCAAAATCCAACTTTTGTTTGGCAATTTTGTTAAGTGAAACAAATATTTACTTAACCAAACTTTTATTTTAAAGAAAATAACTTTTAAACGAATATTTATTTAACTAATATTTTGTAAACAAAATATTAAATCATTATTTGGTTTAAAAATCTCTACAACTTAACATTAAATTTAAAAGATAATCCTAACTATATATTTAAACAATTAAAAATCATTAAAACCATAACTAAATTATTAAGGTTAATCTACAAATCAATTAATACCAATAAAGTATATTTGAAGTTTCCTAAAACGATTATTATTACAACATTTACTAATTACATCACAGAAGCTAAAATAAATCAACCACAGAATCCAATTAATTTCTACAGAATCTATTTCTAGGCCAGGATGGTATGTATGGGTTTCTGTGATCATAAACAGAAAGCAAAAAATGAAGGGATTACCCAAAGTTGTACGAAGGAGTACCGAGGAGAGGCCTCGGACTCGGAACGACGCCGGGACGACGAGCACGGCACGTGCACGCACACGACGAATATGAGGCGACATACGGGGCACGCGCACGGGAGTCGACGGACGCCGGGCGGAGGGTTCACGGGAGGCGCCAGAGACAAGCTCGAAAGGTGGGGGAGTGGGGTCTGGATTCGAAGAGAACGACGAGACGAACGCGACGGTGGTCTCGGATTTTGATTTGGTGGAGGGAGGAGGAAGTTATGGATTTATTTGTGAAGGTTTGAAGAAGGTGGAAGAAAGAAATGGGATGCTGTGATGGTGGAGAAGTTTCTGTTCTGGGGTTACGTAGAGATGGTGGAGAATGGAGTGGGCGCACAATTAGGATCGGGGAGTGAGAACCGATGAGTGGGAAAGGAATGGGTTTGGGTTGGGTTTAAGTTATGGGCTAAACTCATGGGCTTGGGTTAAGGGGCAACAAACAATATTAAATAAATAATGAACACAACAAAACATGGGTCTTACAACCTTCCCTCCTTAGAAAATTTCGTCTTCGAAATTTCAAAGATAAGGGCCGGGATACAATCCAAAATTACCTAGTCTTGATCAAAAAATGGAATTTAAATCATCAGGCACGATCGGATTCTAGGCATGATCACTAGGTACAATGATAAAATATAGGCACGATCAAAATTATCTAGATATAATCTGAAGTAGAGTTACAATATTGTTTTGATCAAAATTATTTTAGGCATGAGTGAAAATCTAGGTACAATTAAAATATGATCATAAAAATAGAAAAAATCAAATGAGGTCTCGTGAAACAGAAAAGACAAAAAGAAACGTACGTCAATCGTTTATTGAAAAGACAGAAAATAATGGAATATTCTGAGATGAGGGACTAAAAATTTTAAATCAAATTGGAATGGGGTATAAGGGTTTGTGACTCAGGAAAAATTAACAAATTGTATGATAGTAGGATATCGAGGATGATTTAGAATGATATAGCTATGACAGGAATGTAATCAGAAAGATATTTTTATTGAGGACTGAGTGATGATCAAAGGGGATAGAAAGAATATCGTATTACTATTTCAACGGTTAGAAGATAGGATGTGCAGGAAAAAATAACTTACAAGATAAAATCTTATTAATACACATACAAAAACTAATCTCTAACTAACTAAACTAGCTGAACTCTCAGGATCTACATAAAACTAAGGCAGCTGCCAAGGTATTAAAACTAAATCTATTTGGAACCATAAATCACCTAAATCAATTTTTTATCCATCGTTGTATGCCAATGGTCTTATCTCAATTTCTCTCTGCTTATTTCTTCTCTAGAACCTATCATTCCATTGCTCGTGTTATTCCTTCCATGGCTATATCTGTCTCTTCTAGGTATAGTAGTCATCTAACCATAAAAGTTGATCCTCGTCAAGTGTTTCTTTACTTGATCATTATATTCACATATTTATATATTATCCAAATTCACTTCCTCCATGGGAGAATCTTACCAAAACCTAGATTTTCCTTGCTAACTCTACCTACGTTTTCCTTTATCTTCAATAAAATTCAAAAACGTCAAATACCATCATTTGTTTGAATGAGGTTTATACACTAGTGAACACCACCGACGGTTCTAACCCAAATAAGTCACAAGCTAAGATATACCACTCTCTCAAGACTAGCTTACTCAAGGTATTATTCTGCCTTTTCTACCCTTTAGCTATCTAATATTAATCCCAAGGATCCCTTACAAGGAATGAGATAAGTAACAATCTATGTTTTTCCCGCATATAGCTATCAACTATATACATATGGTCATCCACAAGATGTATATCAACTATTTAATATATAAAGCTAACCACAACTATCTACAACTTCCAAAATATGTAACTAAAAAAATAATACTAAATAAATAAATGAATAAAAAATAAAAAATATATATACAACGTACTAAGGTTGAAACATGAAAGAGATTGAGCCAACAGAGATGGACATGGTCCTAATAAGTTCTAGGAAAAATCAAGTACAATTTTATAGAAAATCTATCATTTAAGAGATGTCTGAAAATGGAAAGCCGCTAGAAATACAAATCCTCTAATCGGACAACAGTCAGAATAATTTGATGGTGCAGAAAAGACAACCATATTATGGATATAGTCTTAATAATATTCGAAAACCCAAATATATCCAAAGTCACTTTGCCTCAAATTCATGCCTCGCCAGAGTGCACCTGACTGCAGTAAAATTTTGGCTCCATAACTTAAATAGTAATAGGTTTTCGAGTAGTCTATCAACTTTATCCATTTCCTGGCTGAACAACATAGGAGACAAATTTGATGCATTTAGGACGTAGTCTCAATAATATCCAAAAACCTATCAACACCTGAATCACTTCAACTTAGAGTCTATACCCCGCCAGTGCGTAACTGGCTGCAGTATACTCACAGTTTCCATAATTCAAATAGATGGTTGCGACGCATATGTGCGAAGCCATATTAGGTCACTGAATATTTTCTTAACTTTGTCCATGGAAATTTCAAAGGGATAATTCAACAATTCAAAAAGTTTTTCAATGACTAAAGGAAATTCAATATTAGGATGGAATCGATTCTCTGACCGTTCGTGCTTCATGATACTCAAGCATTGAGTTTAAAAGCTTCCTAGGCCTTGAATTGATCAAGAAGTTGCCTAGGGAGAGTAAGGTTTCGAGTTGAGTGGAGGAAGTCAACAAATGAAAATATTTTCGGTATTTGGAATAACGTAGGAAATGTCAATCCATATTGGAATTATTTTTTCTTCGAAAAATAGTTCCCTTGAGAGATATGTGAACCAGCTAAGTTGAACCAATTCATTGGTAACAATTAACCTTGGGGCTTTATGGTTCCAAAAGAATTCGGTTCAAAATTGGTTCTGGAAAGTCAATTGAAAATAAGGCCAAGAGAAATGGTTGGATATACTAGCCATAGAAATACTTTGGGTAGATAAGAGTTTATTAGGTTTGCTATAGAAGAATTTGAAACTCTAAATAGCGAATGGATGTAGATTCCAAATAAAGATTGAGGAGTAAGATTTGATCAGCAAATGGAGAAGTTGGAATAGGTTTGCTAAAGAAGGAGATAAAAAAAATCTAATCTTAATCCAAAACGGCGAGAGAGTATGGATCCTAAAGTATGCTAGAATCTGATAAAGATATGAGATATGGAAGAAAATAATCCCGAAAGCCATGGGACACTAAAATATACTAAAAATCTAGAAAATAAAATAGGCAGTAAAACATACCATCATACAATCGGCCTAATTTAGATAAGGTTTAGGTACAACCGTAAGCAAGGTAACCTATAAAACAATAAGCAAGCCAAAATAAATATTTTAAAATAAATAATTTCGGCCCTATATTGTAACATGGTGAATATAGTAGACTCTCTGTTCACCATGTATATTATATCACTTACAATTGTTATCAGTACCAACTAATATCTAGGTATTCGAAAATTCTATTCTTCCAATTCTTAATTACCTAATATATCCTTGAGAAATACCGCCTTACATACATTCTCATTAAGATTACAATTTAGAAATTGTATCGTAGGGGAGACATGACTTTGGGAAAGATATTGGCCAGAAAAAGTGTAATCAAGGGTAATATGTTATGCTTCGATAGGGTATCATCTAGTGCTAACCAATAATTCTAGGTATCATCAACTCTTCTGGTCCTGGTCTGGTTCGAGCAGCCTCCCGCTGCTCAATCTACTACTACGATTCTCTTGTCATGTTTTCTTGCGTCATGCATAGAAAACAAGATCTTTCTAGTACCGACTGATAGGCATAGGTCAGGTTGTCTTCATAGCCTGGCAAGTTTAGGGGCAAGCATAAACAAGGTAACCTACCGTTCTATAAGCAAGCAAAAATAGTTACTTATATATAGATAATTCGGTCCTATGTTGTGACAAACCAATATTCTAGTGTTCTAGTTGTTTCTAGGTAAGTTCACTTAAGTTGTTGATTGACGTGCATGGGCCACCACTAAAAATATGTCACAACCCGATCCCAAATTATTGGGTCGAATCGGATCATGCCCAGCCTGCACCGTTGTAAGACGGCGGCAGTAAGCTGTTCTATATGCAGGTATTCACAACAACATCTATACATTTGTCACAACTTGAATATGCAAAATTTTTAAAACTTTTATTCAACAATTGAAAAGTACATCTGGAAATGAAAGAACTGAAATAAAGTGCGGAATTCAAATTGACAAACTCTAATACAATAAAACTAGAAAACTGGAAAACAACTAGCTAGGCGGTCGGCTCATCGGCCTCAGGTTCTGCGTCCTCCAAGGGGGACTCTGGCAACACCACAGGATACAATACCGGGTCATAATAGCTATTGTACAATAGCTCAGCATCCTCAATGTTACCTAAAAAGTTGGTCTTCAGTCAGGAGGGAGCAAGTACGAATATGTATCTCATATTTCAAGTAATAATGGAAAAGTACAGGCTAAACAGTTGAAACAGTATTTTCCAGCAATTTGACAATTTAAAATAATGTGATTTGAATGTGTAAACGTCTATGACCGGCTTGGGTTGTACAATAGCGTCTTAGCGACGCGATATGGCTTATCCCCGTGTGTAAGAGGGGTAAGCTCGCACAATCATGCAATATGAGGGGTATTGGCCATAAACGTTACACTATTTCCCCAATCCCCACAATCAATATCAATCAAAATTTGAACCCTAGGAGAGGGTCCGTGTAGCAATGTGGTTTAATATGCAACTTGACAATTACTAAATAAAATGCAAGAAAATATAATCGTAACTTGCCTTTGTTAATGACTGGAACAGGATGTCGGTACCTGGAGAGGAAGTCAAATACGTCCTCAAAATCCTACAGTTGAGAATCCTGACTTAGAAACATAGATGAGCCAAATCTAGGTGTGCTAGTTGCAATTTCTAGAAACAGACCCTAGTCAGGTTTTAAGTTATTTAATTAATCTAACAAAATCCGTCTAACGTCGTAAACTATATTGGTTATCAATTTACGGAATAATCGATTATTGATTTATTGGAGAAAATACCAAATTACACTTTAATTGACAAGACTTTGTATTTTTAATAATATATATAAAACTAAGTGGTCTTTTAAGTGAGAAAATATGAAGTTGTTTAAATTATTAGGAATCTTTATTCATTAACTTAATATGAGAAAATCTTATTAATTTTGTACAAAATAATTAATACCCAATTATAATTTATACGTCTAGCTACTTATGCAAATAACCAACCCAGAAAAGAAATAGAAAATCTAAGCTACACAATACAGGGTCACAGAAAAATAAAAAAAAAACTGGGCTTATGCCCTTACAACAAATTAATTAATAGGAAAAATACTTTAAAATAAATTTCACGAAATTAGTAATTTTTGTAAGAAAATAGTTTTTATTTAAATAATATTTTAAAATAGAATTTATTTAATCAGAATAATTTTCATAAAATATGTCTTTTAGACATTTCATAAATTATGTAGAAAATCACCTTTAAACATAGAAAATAATAAATGCACAAAAATACGTTTTCTTACTAAAATATTGGTTTAAAGTTAATATAAAAGGTTTTCGGGTTTTAATATTAAATAACATTACCAAAATAACCTTTTTAAATAAATATTAGTTTTTATTATATTAATTCTCCTTATAAAACCTTCTTGATCAGAAATTATCTTTAAAAGAAAAACATTTATATATATATATATATATATATATATATATATATATATATATATATATATATATATATATATATATATATATATATCATATATATAATCATTTAACGAAATCTAATTTTTATTATACTATTTACTTAACCAAACTTTTATTTTAAAGAAAATAACTTTTAAACGAATATTTATTTAACTAATATTTTGTAAACAAAATATTAAATCATTATTTGGTTTAAAAATCTCTACAACTTAACATTAAATTTAAAAGATAATCCTAACTATATATTTAAACAATTAAAAATCATTAAAAACATAACTAAATTATTAAGTTTAATCTACAAATCAATTAATACCAATAAAGTATATTTGAAGTTTCCTAAAACGATTATTATTACAACATTTACTAATTACATCACAGAAGCTAAAATAAATCAACCACAGAATCCAATTAATTTCTACAGAACCTATTTCTAGGCCAGGATGGTACGTATGGGTTTCTGTGTCACAAACAGAAAGCAAAAAATGAAGGGATTACCCAAAGTTGCACGAAGAAGTACCGAGGAGAGGCCTCGGACTCGGAACGACGCCGAGACGACGAGCACGGCACGTGCATGCACACGACGAATATGCGACAACGTACGGGGCACGTGCACGGGAGTCGACGGACGCCGGGCGGAGGGTGCACTGGAGGTGCCGGAGACGGGCTCGGAAGGTGGGGGAGGGTCTGGATTCGGAGAGGACGACGAGACGAACGCGACGGTGGTCTCGGATTTTGATTTGGTGGAGGGAGGAGGAAGTTATGGATTTATTTGTGAAGGTTTGAAGAAGGTGGAAGAAAGAAATGGGATGCTGTGATAGTGGAGAAGTTTCTGTTCTGGGGTTACGTAGAGATGGTGGAGAAGGGAGTGGGCGCACAATTAGGATCGGGGAGTGAGAACCGATGAGTGGGAAAGGAATGGGTTTGGGTTGGGTTTAAGTTATGGGCTAAACTCATGGGCTTGGGTTAAGGGGCAACAAACAATATTAAATAAATAATGAACACAACGAAACATGGGTCTTACAAAATTATTTTAAAAAAACACAATTTGTTCACCCAAGAAATAAGTGAATTTTAACACACGAAAAAAAAATCAACAAAATTCTAACTATAAAAGTGTTCTTAAATATTATGACAATTATATTTGACACTAAGTAACACATGTTTGTTAAAGGGTAAGTGTGGGATTATTTGTATTTGCAGTTTCAATGATAGATTTTATGTATAAATCCATCCTCTCTTTTTTTCCCTAATAGGGACAAATGTGTTTGGTTGATATAGGAAAAAAAAATTTAAAGAAAAGTACTGTCTTTCATTCATATGTTGCTGATGGAAACAGCTCGTGCAAAAACAGAGTTTGTAGCTTCAGCTATTAGCCGTTGGTGGATGCATAGTGGAGGAAAATTAAAATTTTCATCTAGAGAAGATATAAGGGCTTCTTTTGCAAGAGTATCTGCAACTGAATTCCACTTCGATTCGTAAAAAAGAGGTCAATATTCATGTCAGCAGGGATTGAGGATCTAGTTTCCCGGATGAGGTAATGCAGTTGCCATGAAATTATCTTATCATCTCCTTGAAGCATCCGAAGAACATTTGACGCATCTCCTTCAATAATAGTGTTGGCTCCCTTTTTTTTTGCAATATCTATTCCAAGTTTAAAGGCCTTGATTTTGGCTTATGCACTAAGCCCAGATTACAAAGCAGTTGAAGAACACCACGACATGGCAGATAAGAAAACTCCTCCGTGTCACGCCCCAGAACCAGAATACTGGCAAATGGGGATGGACATGGCCAGCTACGCAATACCAAAGTACACCAGTACTCTAAAATCGCGTATAAGCTGTCAAGACATGTGGGTTACTTCTACAAGCCAACAGTCGATCCTAGGTTAAAATAATCCTAGGTATCACAATCACAGGCAATTATACAAAGTACAAGAAGTATGATCATCAGACATACAATAGTAAAGCGTCCCAAACCATATATACATGGATGATCATGAAGCTAGTAATACAAAATGGAGAAACTAGCAAGAGGTATTAGTCATATATGATAGCACTAACTGCAGTCTAGAATACGCACATCATGTTTATGCCCGTAGGCTAAATGTCAAGGACCAAAATACGAGCTAAACACGTGCTCGGAGGCTAAATGCCACAAAAGAATAATATACATAACCAGTGGGAGAATAAAATGAGAAACCCACTTGGGTACTCTGGTGCTCTGGATGGTCACCGTCGAGCAAATGGTACGGAAGATCCTCTGGACTTCTCTATCAGATCTGGCCAAACAAAACCAGTGGGGTCAGACCCCCAATAGCAAGTACCACAAAGGAAGCCAAACTATGAACTAAAACCAGCAATCACTAACATCAACAATTAGAGATACAAATAAGTAAGAGCAGATCGAGACTCGTGCACTACCAATGCACTTATCCCGAACATAGGAAGACAATAAGTAAAGTATCTTGGAGCATAAAGTAATTAACATACGACATAATGTAAACTATGGACTTGTGAATTAAACAGAGAACTTGTGACATAGCTAAACCATATGAGAGAAATGGTACATGCGAACATGTACGGTAAGTGGAACATATGAGCATGTTAGATAACTGAGACTTGTGAGCATGTAAGAATTATAGAAAGACAATGATAAGTGGACTTAGGAACTAATTCGGAAGTCAAGTTACAACCCTTAAACCAAATAAGGACCTGAGTTGTAACCCTTCTCCTGAACAAAACTTAGTCTCTAATCATTGTGCAGCATAAGGATCATGTAGAACATGTGAGTACTAAATAGGACGACAAATGACAGAATAACTTAGGAACCATTCCGGAATCCAAGTTACAACCCGTAAACCAAACAAGGACCGGGGTTGTAACCCTTCTCCTGAATAGAACTTTCTCTCCGACCATTTATCGATGAAAGTAAACATAAACCATAGTGTACTGAAATAAACATACGGACACTGCCTAGACAAAACTAGACTGGACTGGACTGACTCCATCCATCAATCACGGCCAAACAATGAGTATGGCTTGATACTTTAACTAACTAGGGTTATCACAAGCCTAGTTACTAACAAGATGCAAAGAGATTTCCAAGTCCAGTTATCCGCCTGCTGCTACCGGAGTGACCCTAGCAAAAGAAAACAAGTATAGCAGACACACTGCAGTAAGATACATGTGTCCTAAGGAGGTGCCCCACTCGACGGTGAGCTGAAAATGTGCTCATCATGACAGATAGCTCCAAATCCCATGTATATATATATATATATATATATATATATTTTATATATATATATATATATATATATATATATATATATATATATATATATATATATATATATATAAATATATATATATATATATATATATATATAAAGGCCGGGATCAAATGGGCAACAGGTAACTGGAAAAGTCTCCTCATGAACTACTTGATCAATCTAGTCATTAATCCTAGCCAGATTCAGTATAAATCCCTGACCATGGTCATCAGGAATCCATGCCTTAGACATGATGTAATACAGAACATGTAGCTTGTATAAACACACTCAAGAGAAACACCCACGGTATCCAAATCATTCATTACTTGTAAGCCAATAAAGCCGTCGCAACAGCATTCATGGTTCATGTCTTGTCATGTCATGTTACTTGTTATATTACTTGTCTGGAGTACACCACGACGGATCACTATCATGTAAAGCAAAGAAAGATATGTTCAAGAGTGCACCACAACGGGTCACTATTATGTAAAAAAAAGAAAATGCATAAATCATGAGTGCACCACAACGGGTCACTATAAGGA
>JANAVB010012000.1:4470045-4659473 GCA_029216955.1 Iris pallida
CAGCCGCATGCATAATTGAGCCGCATGAGACCCTCGCACTCCTAGCCGCATGGACTTCGTCCCACTCAGCCGCATGCACCCCCTTGTTTCTGCAGCCGCATAGGCGTTCGTCCCTTTTGTTTTTCATAAAGAAATTCTCTTTATTTGTTGTGTATCAGGGAAAATTACAACTGTAGGAATCCGATCTAGAAGACGATCGCTTTATCCCTTGGACTATACGAAGAAGAAAAGCTCTCAAAATCTTGACAGTAGATATCAATGTATCTGTACAATGAATAAAAAAAAGAACTCTATTTATAGAGTCAAAACAGTAACTGAAAAGATAACTACCTCACCACTAGTGCATTTGAAAAGTCACGCAGACTCTAAATACACGCAGGGTTAGTGAGTAGTTACTGGACGTGGCCCGTAACTGTTGGACACATGGCATTAGTGCATGAGTCGTGTGCAAGTTACTGGGCACGCGAGAGAGAGATCGGTGGCATGGCTGCCATGTACTCCAGTTGAAATGAAATCCACGCTGTCTTGCTGAAGGCAAAAAATCCACGCAGTTTCGTTGACGCAGACTCGTTGAAGGCGAAATCCACGCAAGCTTTGAAGAAGAATACTTCAGAATTCACGCAGGCTTTGAGAAGAATAACTCAAAAAATCCACGCAAACTTGAGGAAGGAGAAGGTTCAGAATCCACGCAAACCGCCAGCTGTCTTCATTTGGCACGCTTCGTCTGATACAAAATCTCTGACATTGATTATATTGTCAGCCGCATTAAATGAAGATAAGATCCAAAGTCACGCCAACTTGGTGAAGAGTGAGTCTTGCTAAGGAAGATTTCGAAAATCACACAAAAGACGGCGATGATCTCTCGAATTCTGTGCATACGTAGCATACGAGGAGACGTTTCTCGACTGTTGTGTTGTCAGTCATTATGATTCTGACGTATGGCTGAGCTGTCTTTGCGTGACTTCTAAAGGAGATGGCCAGGCAGAACTTAGCATATTTTTTGTGCTGCTTCTTGGATCACTCTGTGTGACTTGTTCTGATCAACTCAGCGTGACTTTCATTTTTGAGGCCTACAAAACCCCCTTCAAAGTTTTCGAAAAATGATAAAATATTTTCGAAATACTTTGAAATAGAGATGATGAAATGAGTTAAAGTCACGCTGAGATGGCTCCAAAATTTTTCGGAAGTCGAAAAGACTTCGAAGTTCTTTGAAAACATCCAAATGAACTTATTAAATGTCATAATGACTCTTCGTTCTCCGAGGCTGATTGCGTCCAATTTATGGTGGAATATGAACTGTCGACGAGATCTGTTATATAAACAGGGAGTGATTCTCAGTTTTGACTTCATCTCTCGAAAATATGACCCCAAAGGAAGCAGCTGAAGAGGAAGCACGCAAGTTGGGCTTTTGTTCCCATGGTGACCCCACTTTTGGGGGTAAAGAACCCGAACTTGTCGTCATTGAGCTCAAGGACGACGCCACGCAGTTAGCCAAGAACCTCTTGAGCTACTTTAGATTGGATGGCTCGTCTTCTTCTGATGGACGGAACCTTATGGAGAAGCGTGAAATGCTCGAGACTCTATTGCATCGCCTGGGAGTTAAGAGCGTAGAGGAGTTAGGCATCAAACTTAGCCGCTCTAGAAAATAGGGCGTAACTTTCTACGCTTTTGTTGCACTTTTTTTTTGTCTTTTTGTAAGGCCATCAGTGCCTGTTTAAAGAATGAAGTACAACTTTTGTGTTTGATCTGCGTGCCTTTTAATGAAGAAGATTAATTAGCACTCTTTGACTGTTTCCAATGTTGCACGGTCTCCCGAAGTACATGTGACACTCATTCCACAATTTACGAGCGCTATTTATGCGGATCTTTTCCAAGAATAGACCTGCACTTGACCCTTTAAATAGATGGATGAACTCCACGCAAACTCATCTTCCCATTCTTCTTCCTCTCTTCTGAGAATGAATTTTCTATGAGAAGGAAATAGGAAAACCATGTTGTCTGATGTCAAATCTCTGTGCACGCTACCAGACATGGATCTGTCAATCCTTAGCAGCAAACTCAGCGGTAAGTTCAATATACACGCATCGAATTTTTTTGTTTGCTAAGGACAAATTCATCTTCCTGAAATGAACAGAATGCATCTGTCTTTGCTTGGCCAGTTTCTGTTGACTGATTTTTCTTTACTGTTTCTTGCAGAATTTTGGCTGAAAACCTTCTTCAGAACTGGCATTGGTGATATGGATGCTGTGGACAATGTTCTTCTGACATCTACATCAGGGAGCTCATACGCTTTTGATGCGTAAATCAGACAACTCAGAACTCTTCGTGAGATAGAAGGGTCTTCCTTAGATGGTAGGAAGAGCCTTTATACACGAGAGTTGGATGGTGGAGTTAACTCTACTACCGAGAGATTGGGTAGTAGAGTTCCTTTGACGGCAGAACTAGGAATCGTATCCCAATGCTGGATACATTCCTACCTGCTTGAGGTGTCGCCGTTCCTCCACGAGCTGTATTGGCAGCAATACGCCGTCGGGCTGCCATACTCTATGGTTCTCCTCTCGTCTGAGAGAGAAGACCAGAGTTTGATTCCTGCTGATCTGGTCGTGACTGAGACCCAGACAGTCAGGAATTGCAACCAACAACGAACCTGACGGAGAAGGTCCGACGGAGAAGATCCAAAGAAGAAGATAGATCTCTATTAGGTTATCGTTGTGGTGTAGAATGAAAATCCAAGATTTGTAATAGATTTCCATTATGATTTGTAGGGAAGTCTAAGAGAATGTAATAGACTTTTTGTGGTGAAATGGGAATGGAAATGACAATTCTTCTATGCTCAATGATTTGTATTTGTGGATGAATTGTGGACATGATAGATAATAAAATCATCTTTTCTGTTTTTAGAGTATATGATATTATCAGAGGTATTATGGACATGATAATATATAGGAACTCGAAAGAAAATAGATTGATTTCTATACAGAGGTCAAAACATGACAAATGAGTAAGCAGATTCGGAATTGATTCAGAGGTTATAAAAACATGATAAATAACGAATCCCCACTTAATGAACTGATAGAAGATTATGAACGGATGAACCGTTAAGAAACGATGAACAGATGAACTGTCAAGTGAATGTAATAAATGAACGGACGAACCATCAAGTATTAATGAACATGTGAAACGTCGGATGAATGTGAGAAATGAATGGATGAACTGAGTATTAGGAAAGAATACGTCCCTTCGATCCTTGTTACCATATGCCTATAAATAGAGCATATATTTGAATAGAAGAATCGTATTTTATCCACAATGTCTTCTGAAGAGAACATAAAGAAGGCTAAAGTCGCCCCCGAAGCTACTGAAGGTGTTAAAGAACATCCACCTCCGCAGAAGAAGGAAATGGGCGAAAGCTCGTCTACTCCCAAGCCGCCGAAAGATATCCTGGACTTCCTGGTCGAACCAGGAGAAACCGAAGAAGAAGAAGCAATGAGGCTGGCTGCCTGTCAATTCTTGGTGCGGTCAGGAAAAGATGTATTCAATTCTTTTGCTGATTATGTATGTGGTCCTCGTCCCAAATATAAAAGGGATTACAGTGATCTTCCATGATGATGTACTCTTTTTCTTGAGGAATTTGTCTCAAATAAACTCCGTTTAAGGAAACTTTGTTTACGATATATCCTTCCCACTTTATATTTGCCTTTATTCATTGATCTTTTGACTCAGAAATCAGAAAGACTAAATATCATTTTCATAAATATGATATTGAGATAGAAAATTCAGAGGTAATGTGGACATGATTTTTTGGATATCAAATTTGTTGAGAAAACGATACAAAGTAGAATACCTATCTCCACTGGGGATAATAGATATCAGAATGATTCTTCGGAAAGAACAATGAAACAGCTGGAGAGTGATGGGAGGACAATCTTGATAGAAATATCAGACGTAGTACTTCTTTAAGAATTTGCCGTTGATGGGCATCATAGTGGCTTTACCATCTAGAGTAGTGAGTTGATAAGCCCCATTAGAAAAGATCTTATTGACAATGAATGGACCTTCCCATTTTGCATCAAACTTGCCCTTATTCATGTGTGTCATAGTCATCGGGCGTCTGACAGTAAGCACAAGTTCTCCTTTCTGAAATGTTCGAATTCTGACTTTCTTGTTAAAAGCCCTTGAAATTCTAGCTTGATAGAATTCAATATTCTGTTGAGCAGATAACCGTTTTTCATCCAGAGCCTCCAATTCTTGAAGTCAAAGACGATCATTATTTTCGGCAGTGAGTTCATTAGCGATTGTTATCCTTAAAGAAGGAATTTGAATCTCTAATGGGAGAACAGCCTCAGATCCGTACACCAGAGAGAAAGGTGTACACTTAGTAGCATTACGGACTGTAGTGCAATAAGCCCACAAGCATTCCCCGAGCTTGTCACTCCAATTACGTTTGTTAGTGGAGACAAACTTCTTTAGGAGTTTGATGATAGTCTTGTTGAAAGCTTCTGCCAATCCGTTAGCTGCTGGATTATATGCGGTAGAAGCAACATTATTGATCCGGTGATCGTCACAGAATCGAGTAAATTTCTGGCTGACGAACTGTGGTCCGTTATCATGAACAATGCGTCGAGGAACACCAAATCTGTAGATGACGTGGTGCTTAATAAAGCTGATGACATTAGACGTCTTAACTTCAGATAAAGGAATAGCTTCGGCCCATTTTGAGAAGTAATCGGTTATTGCGAGAATGAACCGATGACCTTTAGATGATGGAGGATTGATCGGGCCGACAATGTCCATGCCCCAAGCTTCGAAGGGCCATGATGCTGTCGTCGGATGTAGAAATTCCGAAGGTTGATGTATAAAATCCGCATGGATTTGGCAAGCTTTGCATTTCCTTGCATATTCAATGGTATCTGATACCATAGTTGGCCAATAATATCCCATCCATCGAATACGGTCTTGAAGTTTTGGCCCAGGTTGATGCGCTCCACAAATTCTATCATGTGCTTCATGAATAACTTGTTGGGCTTCATCACCGGCAATGCACCGAAGGAGTAAACCATCATAAGCTCGACGATATAAGGTCTTTGTTGTATGATTGTAATAGAATCTGAGTGATCGTCGTCTGATAGATGCTGCCTCACCCGGATCATCCGGAAGAATATCATACAATATAAGATCTAAGAAAGGAAGTCTCCAATCTTTATCCGTATTCTGATTCTCAGTCGAGTTACTGAAGATGAATTCCATGCTGGAATCGGATGAAGATGATATCGATTTACGACTAAATCTAAATCCTCTTGTTGTGTTGACGTCATGAGATATTGATTCTTCAATGTCAACTGGAAGTCCTAGAGTCAGGTTATTTTCAAGATGAAATAATTCTCGATTACGAACAACGATCATTTGTTGCCGTCTGATTGGGATAGCCAGCACCGCTGCAAGATTAGCAAGGGCATCAGCTTCTGTGTTACATGCTCGCCTAACATGTTCAATGAAGAATTCCTTAAATGATGAGGCCATAGATATGGCCACTCTATGATAAGGAACCAGATCTTGATGGCGAACTTCATAAGTACCCCTGATCTGATTGACAATAAGTTTAGAGTCTCCATACGCCTCCAAATGTTGAATATTCAGATGTTTAGCGAGTTGAAGACCAATAAGTAATGCGTTGTACTCAGCTACATTGTTCGAACATGGCTGATCGAGAGAATAAGCTCTTTGGATGGCAAGACCTTCTGGCGATACAAGAATAATTCCAACTCCAGCAACAATATCGCCATTAGGACCAATTCTTGACGCTCCATCAAAGAATAGACGCCAAATAGGATCTTCTTCAGCAATTTGATTTGATTCTAGGACTTCATCTGGGATTTTATCATAGAGTTTTAAATTTTTTGGAATTGAGTGAGCAGCCAGAAAATCAGCTAGAGCTTGTCCCTTGACTGATTTCTGAGGAATATAGTACATATCATACTGAGCAAGTAGGATTCCCCAGTTAGCCAATCGAGAATTCAAAATACTGGGTTTCTTCATCATGATCCGTATAGGATTGATCCTGGAGATGACATGAATAGTCTGGCCAATGATATAATGACGTGTCTTTTGGACAGCAAACATCAAGGCTAGACATTCTTTTTCAACTGGTGAATATCGAGGTTCAGCTCCGGTCATAGTGCGGCTGAGATAATAAATGGCCTGTTCATGGCCATTTTGATTCTTTTGAGCGAGTAATGCACCCAATGAATGACTCATTGCTCGAGTATAGAGGAGGAACGGTATTCCTGAGACGGGAGGTACCAACACTGGAGGGCTCATCAGATATTGTTTTATATCATCGAATGCTTTCTGACATTCATCATTCCAGACAAAAGAGACACCTTTCTTCATAAGTTTGTTGAATGGTCTGCAGCATCCTGATTAATTAGAGATAAATCTCCTGATATAAGCAATTCTTTCTTGAAATCCTCGTAGCTCTTTTAAGGTGCGTGGAGGACGCATCTCTTGGATGGCTTTGATCTTCTCGGGATCCACGTGTATACCTTTAGAGGTAATGACGAAGCCGAGAAATTTACCACTAGAGACGCCTAAGAAGGACTTAGTAGGGTTCATCTTTAATTGATGCTTACGCATTAGATCAAATATAGTCTTCAAATCTTGGATATGATCCTCCTTTTGTCGACTTTTGACTGCAATATCATCAACATAGCATTCGACTGTTTTTCGCAAATGTTCATGGAATATAGTACTCATAGCTCGTTGATAAGTTGCTCCTGCATTCTTGAGACCGAATGGCATAACTGTATAGCAGTATGTACCAATCGGCGTTCTGAAAGAAGTGTGCTTCTCGTCTTCTGGGAACATTTTGATCTGATTATACCCAGAATACCCGTCCATGAATGACATTCGTTCGAATCCACAGGTATTATCAACCATGACATCAGTGATTGGTAGAGGGAATTCGTCTTTAGGACATGCCGCATTGAGATCGCGAAAGTCTATGCATACTCTGATCTTGTCAGTCTTTTTAAGAACAGGAACAATATTAGCCACCCAATCGGAATGTTGTTCCTCTCTAATAAACCCAGATGTAATGAGTTTATTGACTTCAGCTTCAATTGCATCCATGATGTCCGGACGAAATCGTCGCTGTTGTTGTTTGACCGGTTTAGCATTCGGCAAGATGTTGAGCTTGTGAGTTGCAATTTGAGGATCAAGCTCTGGCATATCTTCATAACTCCAAGCAAAGACATCGATGTAATCACGAATGAGTTTGATCATGTCTTTCTTATCAGTTTCTGAAAGACTTTCACTGATGAATATTGGTTTGGGAGACCCCTCTTCACCAACATCTATTTGAACAAGTTTATCTTCAGTCGGAGGTTCTTTTTGCTCGAAACGGAACTCCCATTGATTATCTAATCTTTGGGCCCACTGTTCTGATTCAGGTGAGATTTCAAACTCTTCTTCGTCTTCATCACTTTCTTCAGAATGGTCAATGGAAACCATGTTAGAAGATAGAAGGTTGCAATAGAAGTCACCGATACTCGTATCGGAATCCCAAGAAGTGGTACTAGAAGAATCAGATCTCTTATCTTCGTCAGACTCAAGATCTTCATGGATAATGTTGATGAAAGGAGTAGGAGCAGTATAACCCAATCCGTATTTCGTCCTTCCATATTTCAAAGGAGGAATCCGGACAGGCATTTTTCTTCCTTTTCCATTATTAAGGCCAGTCCTGAAGTCATAGCCCATATTTTTGATGATGTCTCTAGATTGCTGACTATAACGACGTAGTTGTAATCTTCCAGTATCATCATTTTTGTCATCATCTTCAAGATTAGAAGGATTTTGAGGCCCTTTGTAGAAGAATATTGGAATGTCTCCTGGCTTTCTGCTAGGAACTAGAAAGTATGAAGATTGTACAGGTTCTAGAGATACATCTGTATGAACAGTCTGTACAACTCCTATGGTTATTGTGTTCAAGTCATCTAACAGATGTAAATAACTATGAACATAATTACACACATCAACGTACTGCAAAGGTAGAGACTTTTCATTAAATGTAAAAGTAGCAATATTTACATTGGGAGAAGGCTGAGCCTTAGAGATTTTAGCCAAGTCAATGACTAAAGGAGGAGAAGAAGAAGAAGCTTTGTTTCGATTAAGATCGATAACAAATGGCTCAGAAGAGGTGAGCTCCCTTGAAGTTTGAGTAGGAAGAGTAGTCCGCCCTCCAACTGAAATTAGCAGAATATCTTGTGAAGGTACAGGAATTGTAGTACGCCCACTGACAGGAATGATCAGTGTATTCTGAGTAGATGACTGAGGTAACGGAGAGATCCGTCCACTCACTGGAATGATAAAAGAATCTTCTCCAGAGGGTTTAGGAGATTGTTGCTGAGTAGTTCGACATTTAACAGGGATTATTAAAGTCTCACTTTGTGTATCTTCTTTCTCCATAGCTTGTATGATCCTTGTATATTCTTCTTTATACATTCGGGAATCATTGAAATAAGCTTCAACCCCATGGAAGGGATTTATATCAGCAACTTCTTTTTGTACTCTTCCATTGCTATCAATGTACTTAAAACATTGATGAAGAGTAGAGGGCACCACATTATTTTCATGAAGAAAGGGCCTCCCCAGAAGAAGATTATAGGATCCTGCGATCTCGATCACATAGAAAGTGACTTTAGATCTGAAATCACCTATCTGAAGCTTCAGATGAATCTTTCCCAAAGGCTCACTTCGGCTTTGATTGAATCCCAAGATAGTAGTAACCGTCTTGGAGAGTTTGTGAAGAGGGATTTTTAGTTCATCCAACAAACTCTTTGGTATTATGCTTATAGCAGACCCTGGGTCAATGAGAATACGATCTATCTTCATCGTATCAATATAACCAGTGTAGTAGAGAGGTCGATCATGTCGATTTTCCTCCAGTAACATGTCGTCTTGTGTAAAGGTGATATTTGGGATAATCTCCAGTACACTGTTGCAATGTAAGCAAGTGGCAAGTTCCGCATCCGGCTTCTTCAATTGTGCAAGACAAGAGTCAGCTTGTAGAAGTACTTCACTTAACGTCTCCCGAGTCTCTTTGGAAAGACGTAGAAGTTCAAAAAGGGACATTCTAGCAGGAGTATTAGCAAGCTGAGCCAAAATGTCGAAGTTGTAAGGCTTCTGAAGTCCAAAAGGAGAAGACTTCTTGATTGGCTTATCAAACCGAGCCTGTTGTTTGTCTTTCTCCAGAGCCGTAGGCTTGGAAGGAACAGGTTCAGTAGATGGTTCTTCCTCGGGAGGAACATTAGGAGCATCTTTAGCATCTGAAGGGATATCAGTAGGATCTTCAGGATTTTTAGAATAATCCTTTAGGTAAGGTTTCCCCGTTCGAGTAGCACTAACAAGTGCTTCTTCTTTGTCTTTTGGCTCTGTGTCAGAGGTAGACCCAAGAGAAGTCATATGACATGACTTGATCTTTCCAGCCTTCTTGGATTTTTGAGAAGAAATCTTTTGAGGAGAAGGCGATTCAAAATCTGCCACTAGATCAGGATGGATCCACATGATTTCTCCTGTTTCCAAAGTGATTGGCACTAATCCTTCAGACTGTGGAGGAGGAAGATTCACTATGTCAAGAGTTGCCTTGGGAATAGGAATAATCCTACTTTCAAGGAGTTGAGGAGGGAAATTTCCAAATTGTATAGAGACGACGTTGGAGGTGACGGTCTTCTCTTTTGGAGTAAGAGAGATAGCTCCAGATTTAATCATTTCTTGGATCTTTCCTTTCAATACATAACATGTACGAATTGTATGACCCAGCATTCTGTGATATGGACAGTATTTAGGATGATCTGTCTTACTAGCTTCATCAGGTTTCTTGATCTCTGGTAATTGTATTTTATTACCTTTCAGCAGACATTCAAAGATACCAAGGACATCGTCGTCATCAAAAGAATATTCTTCTCTGGGGCGAGGTGTTCTTGATTGTTGAGTCGTAGAGGCAGGAGTTTGAACATTCGATGCATCTTTGCTCTGAAGATTAACTTCTAGAGTTTCTTTTCCTTTGCGAGCATTATTTTTATTGTTAGCCTCTTGTCCTGTTTCTTTAGGAGTCATCTGCACTCCTAAACCTTTGAAGGTTTCAGCACTGATTTCTGCAGCTTTAGCACTGACTATGAAGGAAGGCCAATCTTGAAATTGAGTGGACCCTGTCCACATACTGATGATTGGCAACAAGTTTGATTTGCACGTGTCAATGGTGACAGCATCAGGAGTTCCAAGAGGCATCTTCAGAGCTTCTCTTCGAAACCGTTCAATGTATTCCTCTGTAGATTCATTATTTTTTTGCTTGATTCTAATAAGAGCAGACATAGTCATGTCATTAAGCCCTTCATAGAACCTTTCAAGAAACATCTGTTTGAAACCAGCAAATGAGGTAATACTCCCATCTGGGAGACTTCTATACCATTCATAAGCCGTTCCCTTGAGACATCCAATAAATACCCGAGTAAGGAGGGCATCACTTGGTTGTAGTTGATCAGTCATCACTTCAAAGTGATTGATAAACTGACTTGGAGAAGTGGTTCCATCATAGAATGAGATAGTAGGAGGCTTGTATTTAGGAGGATATGATACTTGCTTCCATTCTATCGGATAAGGCTGCTTGATGCCTAACCTTTGTAAACCATCCTTCTGTTTGAATGCCTCGAATTGAGTTTTGAGATTTTTCAATTCTTCAGAGACAACTCCCGAAGATTGTGGAGTTGTGGCTTGTAGAGAATAGTTAGGAGGAGGAACAGCATTGTAAGCACTACCCCCAGCTCCAGAGAGACTAGGATTTGGTTGAGCAGGTCCAGGAGTATTGGATTGTACTGTTGGAGGAACTTGTATTGGACTTATATCAGTATCAACTGGTATGGCATCTGATACAGTCTGTCGATTTTGCAACTGAGCTGTCATGAGTTCATACATTGACTTCATTGTGTCAGTCATAGACTTCATTTGCTGTTCCAAAGAAGCAATTCTTTGATCTTGAGGAGTCAGGGAAGAAGAGGGTTCATCAGTATTCCCATCAACCATGTAAGTCGTGACTGTATGAGGGATTTTTGATGAACTAGTAGATGTTGTATGCTCTGAATCATTGCTTCGTGTATCAAAGTCAACTATAGGAGAATTACCCCCAGTAGGAAGAGGTGGGAAGTTAGATTCTTCAAGAAATTCAGAGTCAATTTCAGGGATCAAATTTTGACTAAAAGCCAGGACTCTTGCTCTGGTGTTTTTATATACTCCATCTGGACTATCAACTCTACCCCCGGTATCCCGAGAAGTCATGTTGACAGAGGCAAACAAAGGCTCATCTTCATCAGGCATAGGTTCATACTGAATCCTATTAAAGACAGACTGTCGTTTATTTTGACATCTGCATTGCATTGTGACTCTTGGATAGAAGTCACATTTAGCATGATCACCATGGTCTTGAACTGTTGATTTACATCTGCACTGAATTATGACTCTTGGATAGAAGTCACATTCAGCATGTTCCTTTGATATAGAATTACTCCTTCTCTTCTGTTGAAGATATTCCCATAAATCTGTTTGTGAAGATTGAGGAATATACTTCCTGTTCTTGGGTCTTGATGGCTCTTGATTATACAAAGAGTGATTAATGTGAGCCACATAATTTCTTGCATACTCTGCATCTGGATCTTTTATCTTCATATCCAATTGGTATGGTTTTTTAACACCAGAAGTGCTGAGTTTTATTCTTAAATCAGTGGAAGATAACATATTAATTTTGGAAACATGGAGTTTTCCTTCCATTGATCTGGATATTTGCAGAGAAGGAAGAGTTAAACCACTCCCTTGATTAGGAGTTGGTAACAGACCCTCTTTAATGGACAGATTCTGTGCCCAATTTGAAGAAATCAAAGAAGAAGACATTAAGGAATGTTTCTTCTTAGACTCATTCAGATGTTGAGACATAGAATGTCCAGAAGGAAGAGTAGTCAAAAGACCATCTCCTTTCCTTTGACTAACAAAAGTATCAGTCAAAGCTGTTCCTGGAGTAAAAACTACAGGAGCAGAAGAAACAACTAAAGAGTTGTTCCTTTTCGAAGGGACTTTGTGTGGAAAACCACCCCCAGTTCTAGTAAAACTCGGTGAAGAAGAAGAGATAACTAAGGAGTTATTCTTCTCTGATGAAATACACGCTGAAACAGACTTGGTTAAAGAACCAGAGCTGTTAGCGTGACTTTTGATTTTAGAATTACACGCTGGAACAGATTTGGCTAAGGAGCCAATACTGTCAGCGTGACTTTTGAATGTGGGATTGCACACTGGAATAGATTTGGCTAAGGAGCCAGTACTATCAGCGTGACTTTTAGAGTTGAATTTGCACACTGGAACAGATTTGGCTAAAGAGCCAGTACTGTCAGCGTGACTTTTAGAATTGAATTTGCACACTGGAACAGATTCGGCTAAAGAGCCAGTACTGTCAGCGTGACTTTTAGAATTGGATTTGCACGCTGGAACAGATTCGGCTAAGGAGCCAGTACTGTCAACATGACTTTTAGTTACTGTCATCTTCGAGCGCACAAGAGTGTGCGTGCTTGCAGTAGAGTTCTTGCCAGTGTTAGGAGTAGACACTGTGGCAGAGACTTCACCATTGACTGCCAACTGATTCTTAGGGACATAGACAGAGTGTCCCTTTGACTTGGCAGTGATAATGGAGGCTGGAATGGGCTTGCCACCCTTAGCCCGCTGCATTTCTTCATAGGCGAGTTGATCGAATTTGATCGTCATCACCTTCTTCGTCGAGCCGATAGACGAAGTGTCACATTGAGTTGTTACCATCTCAGAAGAGGAGATGGTTTTCCCCAGCAGAGTCGCCAATTTGTTTTCCATAAAGAAATTCTCTTTATTTGTTGTGTATCAGGGAAAATTACAACTGTAGGAATCCGATCTAGAAGACGATCGCTTTATCCCTTGGACTATGCGAAGAAGAAAAGCTCTCAAAATCTTGACAGTAGATATCAATGTATCTGTACAATGAATAAAAAAAGAACTCTATTTATAGAGTCAAAACAGTAACTGAAAAGATAACTACCTCACCACTAGTGCATTTGAAAAGTCATGCAGACTCTAAATACACGCAGGGTTAGTGAGTAGTTACTGGACGTGGCCCGTAACTGTTGGACACATGGCATTAGTACATGAGTCGTGTGCAAGTTACTGGGCACGCGAGAGAGAGATCGGTGGCATGGCTGCCACGTACTCCAGTTGAAATAAAATCCACGCTGTCTTGCTGAAGGCAAAAAATCTACGCAGTTTCGTTGACGCAGACTCGTTGAAGGCGAAATCCACGCAAGCTTTGAAGAAGAATACTTCAGAATTCACGCAGGCTTTGAGAAGAATAACTCAAAAAATCCACGCAAACTTGAGGAAGGAGAAGGTTCAGAATCCACGCAAACCGTCAGCTGTCTTGATTTGGCACGCTTCGTCTGATACAAAATCTCTGACATTGATTATATTGTCAGCCGCATTAAATGAAGATAAGACCCAAAGTCACGCCAACTTGGTGAAGAGTGAGTCTTGCTAAGGAAGATTTTGAAAATCACGCAAAAGACGGCGATGATCTCTCGAATTCTGTGCATACGTAGCATACGAGGAGATGTTTCTCGACTGTTGTGTTGTCAGTCATTATGATTCTGACGTATGGCTGAGCTGTCTTTGCGTGACTTCTAAAGGAGATGGCCAGACAGAACTTAGCGTATTTTTTGTGCTGCTTCTTGGATCACTCTGCGTGACTTGTTCTGATCAACTCAGCGTGACTTTCATTTTTGAGGCCTACACCTTTGAGCCACATGAATCCGAGTTCCGCTAGCCGCATAAAGGCCGAACCCAGCCAGCCGCATGGAACTACTCTTCGGCCAGTCGCATGTGCGCCCATCACTCCTAGCCGCATGCGCCCTTGCCTCTCCTAGCCGCATGGACTTGCTTCCCGTCAGCCGCATGAAGCCCACTCTTCCGCTGGCCGCATGAGACCCAACTTCTTGGGACCGCATGCGCCCTTATCTTTTTAGCCGCATGCCCCTGTCCTTACCAAGTTGTATGCATTCTCCTTATTGGCTGCATGAGTTCTAGTGATCCTGAGCCGCAGGGCTCCTTCCTGTGCCTTGTCCTGCTATTTAATTATTATTATTATTATTATTATTATTATTATTGTTAATTCATGTCTTGTAACTTCAGCATAACTTGGGTCTCCTGATTGAATGCTTGCACCATGATGCCCTGCACATGTACCCTGTACACGATAGTGACCTGTAGGGGTGCACTCCTGACAAGTAAACATGACATGACCTGATAGTGGCCCGTCGTGGCACACTCTTGACCAGTAAACTTGACATGATAACCTGACATGATATATCTTGATAAGCTGTTGCGACGGCTACCTGACATGACATGACCTGTATAAATAACCTGGATATCGTGGGCGATTGTGCTTGTACAAATAATCCAGTCCTGTCTTGCATCATGTCTAGGAGGGGACTCTTGAGTACCACGGTCAGGAGTACCTATTGAAATGGACTAAGGCTAATAACTAGATTAATACATTAGTCATAAAGAGATCTCCCAGCTACAGGCAATCCCGTTACCTGGGCGCGCTTGGGATCTGTAGCCTGTCGTCGAGTAGGACACATTTCCAGCACACTGTCATATGTTGCACCCTTTAAGCTACTTAAGGGTACCTGCATTTCCTGGACGATGTACCCACCTGAATTCAACCCCTAGTTTTCGACCTGGATAACCTGGATGGTCTGTAGGACTTGTGGCTGTGGAATAATCTCCTTGTATCTTGCTAGTAACTAGGCCTGTGATAACCCTAGTTAGTTAAAGTATCAAGCCGTACTCACTGCTTGGCCGTGATTGATTGAATGGGGAATAATCAGTCTAGTCTTGTCTTGATCCTGTATAAATTGTTACATATCCTGATTTTCTTATATTACCTTGCTGATAAATGGAAGAAACCAAGTTCGGTTCAGACGAAGGGTTACAATCTCGGTCCTTGTTTGGTTTAAGGATTGTAACCTGGTTATCTGAATGGTCCCATGGTTATCTTACCGTATATCCTCGTGATGTTTTATTTCTCCAGTTTTACTATATATTATTATCTTCTGTGCTAATTGCTGGTTTAGTTCCTAAGTGAAGCTTCCTTTGTGGCACTTGCTCTTTCTGGGGTCTGACCCAGCTGGTTTTGTATGGCCAGATTTCGGAGCAGCTCCAGAGGATCTACCGACTTTCCAGCCCGATGGTGGCGACTAGACGTAACCAGGGCAACGAGTGGGTTTATTTTTGATCTTTCACTTTATTGTAAAAATATTCTTTTGAGGCGTTTAGCCGACGAGCACCTGTTTAGCTCGATTGCACTTACTTACTGTCTGCCTACGGGCTGTAACATGATTGACAGATCCTAGGGTTGATCATGTATGACTAAACTCTTGCTAGTCCTAACATTTTGTAACGACTAGCTTCATGATCAGCTGAATATGTAATATTTGGGACGTCTTATTATTGTATATTTAATGATCATACATATTGCGACTTTTACCTACTTGTTTGTGATTGAGACACTAGGCTTGTTCATGACCATAGGAGACTGTTGGCTTGTAGTAAACCCTCATGTATCTAGACAGCCGTGACCGTATAGCGAGATGGATTCCATTTCATATACGTAGCTGGCTATGTCTGCCCCCGCTCTCCAGTATTCTGGTTCTGGGGCGTGACAATTTTATATCATTCATTGTGAATCATTCTTAACTTTGTTAAACCTAAATTAACATACGATATCTCATCTTTAGGTCTCTGATTTCCACTCTGAGCATTGATATACCCTACAGCTCAGGACAGCAGGCGAGTACATTCACTGATAGTTTTCATTATCTTGATATCTGCTATATCCGGTTCAGTTGTAGTGTCTTACTCGATTCCAGTCACGATAGTTCACGGACTAGTATACGTTGGATCATGACATGAGATGTTGTTCCTGGATTTTCTTGGTATATATATACATTTCCTGTCTTGTTCCATGTACTTGTATAGACACCGATTCCTGAGAGGGAGTAGCTATCCTCTTAGGGAATCCCGTGTCATGACGTGTCATGTTCAGGTCCATTATACTACTCGGGGATGGAGAATTATTAGGGGTTATGTGATCAAAGCCCCATGTCACTATTTTGCTTGCGCCACTCTCACCTCACGTAGGGTGTAGCAGATACCTCCATGTCCATGTTATCCAGGTTGGCCGGCATGACTTTCCGTTGAGGTCACCGTGGATTGCCGGGCCAAGTGGATAACCCTACCATGTTTCCCTTGCCGATCACATAACGCTCTAATAATTCAAGGCATATTTTATATTTACTTATCTTATCATATATCATGTTCTGTTCTACATTCAGTACTTTCTCACCATGCTATGATATTCAGTTACTCATATGTTCTACATGCCTTTATATTGTACCTTAATTGGAGACTAAGTTCTGCTCGGGAGAAGGGTTACAACCCCGGTCCTTGTTTGGTTTAAGGGTTGTAGCTCAGCTTCCGAACGGTTCCCAAGTCTTCATATATCTTTGTCTTGTAGTTCATTATACTGTCTCTTATAGAATTTGTCAATTCATATGGAACTGCTGTTAGTGCTTGTACTTGCTCATTTTCCTGACAGGATACCGTTATGATATATTACAGATGACTCTGAGGCAGACTGCTCGACCTATTATGGGCTCGAGCTAGATGGAGTAGTCCAGGACCGTGGCCTTATAGTAGAGCCACTAGACTTTGTACTCCCAGAGTAGTGTAGATTAGTTGGGTTGCCTGGACTGCGATCCAGCTAGCATTATCAGACTGTAGCTTCTATGTTATATTTTGAGACCCTGTGATGTTGTATATATATCTGGGCTTGTGTTGGATCTTGGACTTATTCCCTTTTCATCTATCATATGTTTCCTTCTGTGCTATCTACCTTAGTTTTATTCTGTGATTGAGACTGTATTGCTATGTCACCTCCACTCGGAGTGTATATACTGTACAGGTACCTTTATACTGTTAGTCGTAGTATTTACAAACCTTATATACAGTATTCTACCGCCGATACTGCGGCGTAGGCTGGACGTACCCACGTGCTCGTGCCCCTCATAAGGGTGCGGGTCGTGACAATTTGGTACGATGTACTTGCCTAGGTTTTGGAGGAGTAAATGGAGAAGAAGAAGATGAAAAGTAAATGAAGAATGGAGGAGAGAGAGAGAAGTTGGTTTTTATATAAAACCCTTCTATCTCAAACCAAACTAAACTAAACCAAACCAAGCCAAACCAAGTTGAACCAAATCAAATTAAACCAAGTACAAGATTAAACCAAGGCAAGGCTAAGAAAGATAAGTCAAAACACGGGTCACCTGACAAATGTCAAAATCCGTATATACACTGAAAATACGTATAACAAAAAATGGGAGTGACAGGTATGCCGTCGGTATACACTGGTATACTGGCGGTATGCAGGTCAAGGAAAAAATCTGTAAGTTGGAAAAATTGTAAAGCATTCTGAAAATCAAGAAAATATAAAATATAGTACAAAAATACGTATCCATATATAAATATCGATGCAGTGAGACGAGTCTCACACTCTGTGATCCCTGGCTATAGCTGCAGTTGCATAAACAGAAGAAAAGGTCGCACCGTCGACATTAATCTTAATCGTAGCTGATGGAGGAGCTTGCTAACATTGATTGTTAGTCACTTTGTTAAGAAGGCTTGCAAGCCAGAGACTTCACCGTTTCTCCATTGCCATAGGAATAATATAGATTTGAAGAAGCCCTCAAAACCTTGTGGATATTGAAATTGATGCGTTGAATATGAGATCACAACGTGCTTTCTTGATTGACCAAGTGAGCGTGGCACCCATCCGATATGCGTCTTGTGACTCTGAGTTGTCAAGCCACGAATTAAGCAGCTCATTAATCTGCATGTGTAACGTCCCAGTCCCAAAATAATTAGGACCAAGCACGTAGACATGCCAGCTGCATATATACGATGAATACTCCAATATATGGAATCCTCGTATATATACATAAGCTGTAATAATATAAATCGTAGGCCAGAAAAATCAATAAACTATATCTCATCCACAGCACACACAGAAGATATAAGAAGTCCAAATAGAATAAATGAGTGAGTCAAAAGATAGCCGGGTGGACATGCCCACACCAAACAACTATGAAAATAATCTCAAATAAAATAGATGTCCACTATGAGTCTCAAAGAATAACATAGATCTAGATATCAGCGGATAACGCCTCGTCATCAAGGTATGAAGGATCCAGTGCCGAGCCATACTCCTACAGAAAATTGTCTATACCTGGAGAGATCACCAGGTCCTCAGAGGGACGTAACAAGATACAGGAAGAACATGCCATATGAACTGGATATAAATGAATCATAAAGTAAAAATAAAATAAGGTGTCCAAATCGTAACACGGTTCAATATCCCATCCTCGAAATAGTGGGCTACCCCTACAACCAAACAAGGACAAGAGGTAACACACTATTCTGCGATGTGACATTTTCCCATGCCATGACTGGAACATGAAATTGGCTAAGGTCTCCTAACCTTTCTAGCAGGCAATTTAGAAGACATCACAATGTATGGGCAGGTAAAGGCTGACTCCCCCAGGTCAAAGTAACAACTCACAACACGCACATGTCAAGTACCAATACTATCATCCGGCATAACTCGAGGCTAGCGTGACCTATCAGTCCACATAGCTCGAGGCTAGTGACCGTCGCGATACGACTACCGTAGTACGCAGTTACTATGAGATCTTGGAATTTGGGTAGCCCATATATTTAACTGTCTTCTCCCTCCCAAGGTTGCTAACAGAAGGTAGTCCACTTAGGCTAGGTCCACATGCATTTTAAAAGACAAGGAAAGAAAAATAACTGAAAGTAAACAAAGAAACTATGAAAAACAAGTCATGGATCCAACTGAAAGAAACAAACAATAAATATGCAGCAAATAAATAAATAAAGATGCATCTAATTATAAACAGTAAATAAGACAAGGTATCTTGCTTGAGGGTGGTGCGAGAAGCAGCAAAATCCAACAATCAGAATCGTCAGCACGAAAGTCAAAATCCATAAGGAGCTCCGGATGCTGAAACAAACATCATGAACGTGTTTGGTATAAAAGATATGTCTAGGAAACGCCTATCCAAAAGTACAATTCTGGAACAGGGGCAAAATAGTCATTTCTGGTCAAAACGATGTCCACCGTTGGACTCATTTTGCACCGAAATGCGTGCCAGTATCTATGGTCTCTAAAGTCGTCAAATTATATGTCTATGGATCCGATTTGAGGAGACGAACCCAACCGTATGTCCAGAGTTGGATTCCGACGGACCGTGTACAATTTTGTCCATTGGATCGGGTCACGGGCCCGCCAAATAGGCATTCCAGTCAACCTTCTCAGAATTGGACCAAACTTGGCACACAGGACCAGAATTTCGATACGGTCCAGTTGGCGCAAGTTTCGTCTCGATACGACGAACGTACACGAAGTTATGACCAAGTTTGCAAAAGGTCGATACGGGGGTATCTTGACGGATACGCACTAATTTCGTGGCGCACAAGCAGCAAAATCGAGTTCTGCCAGTTCCTACACGTCGGCAACATCCATACGCATCTTTTGATGCATATAGCGTGCGACCATGTCGCCCGGTTTGTCGGGGCGCACGTCGTATCGGAAAAACTTCTCTAACTTTTACGGTTTTAAAAGCAGTTTTTCTTGATTTTCAACAACGAATATCCTTCTGCCTAATAACTGAAAAATAAATCTAACTGAAGCGTTTTAATCCCATATATGTTGTATTTCACTGTTTCAAATTAGGTTTTTGAAAATTTTAATTTTTAGCCCGGGAAACGCCTTCCAAAACAGCCTCGAAACTGTTTTGTTCATGCGTATGAACTCCAACTTTTCGTCGAACTTTCGACGAATTTATGGGGATGATCAGGGGTAGCTGGCTCGATCTAATTAATAGGGCTTGTAGCCCTATATGTAATGATTAATAGAAACAAATTGGTTCGTTGATTGGCTAAACGATGAAGGAGAAAAATGACGACGAACATGGGTACCTGCTGCGACTGAGAACATAGTTGCTCTGTTTCTTGGTCGGATTTCTAGGCGTCCACGACGGTGCAGCAGCCGACAGCGGCGCGCAGTCTATCTAGATGACGCGCGAGGGTGGCAGGAAGCCTCCAGGTAGGTCAGGAAGCAATCTCGAGGGGTTGTTGTTAGGTTTTCTTTGATAGGAGCTTTTCGAAGGTTGCAAAATTTTTACTCGAGATTTCCGAGACTTCTCGTAGGTTTTAAGTTCTGATTCCTATTCCTAATTGAGGAGAATTGTGTATGGATTAAGAGGATCCAATTTGAAAAGATTTGGTTCGGATTTGCTCTAGTTTGAATATTTGGGCTCCAGCCTCCTTCCTTTCTTCCTTTGCGGGTTTTGTAGCTCGGGAAGTTTGCAGTACTGTTTGTTGGTGTTTTTACCTTTGGACTAGAAAAGATAGTCCTACATCGGCTACACCAAATGGTGAGTATCTCAGTATAATGCTTTGCTTGTGTTGAGGTGTGCACATGAGGTATAGTGGGGCACAAGTTTGTGCCATGTGGAAGTATTTTCCTAGAAGGAAAAAGGATTAAATCCAACAAGGATGCAAGTTAATTTTTGTTGTGCGGACTCGGACTCGGACACGGACTCCAGGATGTCTCGTGCATGCACGGGAGTGTTCGGGGGGTAGGCGTGGACTGGCACACTTCTATGCTGATTGTGGGATGATCTAAAATATCAAACTCTATTTTTGAGTATTGGTATTTTAGTCCCACATCGGATAGGAGAAGAGGTGAAGTCTCAACTCCACTCTATAAATAGAGCCCCTTGGCCTCCTTTGAAAGATGCACCAAGAAGAGAGTTGAGGGAGTCTGTTAAGTCCAGGAAGCCCGTTCAAGTCTCAAATATTGACTTACGAGCGTTCCAGAAGTTCTTCGTGAACTTGCTGGTTCCTGGAAGCTGTTCGTGCTCGTGTGGGGCGAATAAAGCTTTGAGCAACGGTGGTTCGTTCACCCCAGCATCTCATTCTCGCCTGTCATCGCTGCTGTTGCCTTCTACAGTAACTTCTTTTTAGAAGCTCTACTGCCGATAGTTGCTTGCACAAAGTCTCTTTAGATTTTTTGTGTATTACGTAGAATCTTTTTAGATCCTCGTAATTCAGAATCCTCCAGGATCTCTGTTGTACATCTTCTTTAAGGTGCTGCATTTGAAACGTTGTGTGTACAATTGTTTCAGTTTCAGAATTTTCTATCGAAAATTGTGCCTCGGTACTAACAATCTCAAAGCTTTATTGAGAAGATGGATAATTCTCGTGATTCGCTCATCGATACCGGTTTTAACAAGTTGGAGAAATTCGATGGCGAACACTTCCAGATATGGAGACGAAAGGTCACTTTAAATCTTCAACTCGTGAATGTTGATCACGTGCTGTCAGAAGAAGAACCGATCGTTCCAACCACTGGATCTGCTGCGGCTGTGGCCGCTGCTACGACCAAGCAAGCGAAGTGGAAGAGAGAAAACAGTATATGCAAACTACTGATACTCAATTCCATGGAAGACTCTCTGGCAGAGTCCTACTCCAAGAAGACATCTGCCAAAGAGATATGGGACTCCTTGGGAAAGCTCTATGAAGATGACGAGAACCGGTCCAAGATCTTCATGGTAGAAAAATACCACAAGTGGACCTTCGAAGACGAGAGGCGATGCTGCCCCAAGTGAAGGAGTTTCTGAAGTTGCGTCAGAAACTAGAAGACGAGAACATGCCCCTCGTCGACAAGTTTATCGTTGGAGGGATCGTCGCGAAACTTCTTACAGAATGGAGCAACTTCTATGCAAGGATGCATCGAAAGAAGATGTAAATTAGCTTGGAAGATTTCTTGCAAGAGATCCATGTTGAGGACGAGATGCGCTCTCAACAGAAGATGGATACTCTGTCCAAACAACTGGCAAAGGCAAATCTGGTCTAAACCAGAGAGTACCAGGGGAAGCAGGCTGCTTCTTATCGCAAAAAGAAGGACTTCACGAATCTGAAAGTGAAGGGTCCTGCTTTCAAGCAGCAGAAGTCCAAGTCCCATGTGACTTGCTTCAATTGTGGCAAGAAGGGCCACTACAAATCCGAATGCAAGTCCAAGCCCAAAGAACAAGGTGAGCCTAGTAAGGTTTCTATGATTACTAATCTAGTTGCCATGATAGCACAGGTTGCAACTGTAGGGGCTGACTTGGACTGGTGGATAGACACTGGTGCGACCTGCCATGTCTGTTCAGACAAAGACTGGTTCGTCTCTTCTGAGCCAACTTCAGAGAAGGTCATAATGGCAAACCAGGCACAAGCTGAAGTACTGGAGATCGGGACGGTGGAGCTGAAACTCACATCGAAGAACACTCTGACGCTTCAAGGTGTGAAGCATGTTCCAGTAATTGCTAAGAACCTGATCTCTGGAAGTCTGCTCTGCAACGCAGGCTTGAGGATGGACATCAATGCTGGCCAGTTGGTGATGTCCAAGAAGGGTACATTCTTCGGGAAAGCTTTCCAAACTGAAGGAATGTACAAGATTCAGCTTGTTGTAACCCAGCATGATAATATAAATACAATCACTTTTTCTGATTATTCTTTTGAGTTGTGGCATAATAGACTAGGACATGTTCATTGTAAAAGGATTAACAGAATGTCTAGTCTAGGACTTATCTCCAAGTATGGGAGTAAGGTAGAGAAATACGAAGTATGTGCTCAGACGAAGATCACAAGGAAACCCTTTTACAGGGTCCATCGAAGCACAGATCTTCTGGAGTTGGTTCACTCAGATATCTGTGACTTCAAACAATTCTCTACAAAGGCCGGGATGAAGTATTTCATTACTTTCATCGATGACTTCTCAAAGTATGCTTTCGTCTACTTGCTCAAGTCTAAAGATGAAGCATTCAAAAAGTTCAAGGAGTTCATGGCCGAGGCTGAGCGACAAACTGGACAATAACTCAAGAGGTTAAGGAGTGATCGAGGCGGGGAGTATCGGTCTCATGAATTCTTATCATTCTGCAAAGAACATGGAATCATCAATGAGACAACGTCTCCGTACTCTCCTCAATCCAACGGAGTAGCAGAAAGGAAGAACAGAACATTGACAGAGATGATGAACTCCATGCTGTTGACTGCGGGTCTTCCAAAGTGCTACTGGGGAGAAGCTGCACTAACGGCAACGTTCATTCTGAACAGAGTGCCATATACAACTTTCGACATAACTCCTTATGAACTCTGGTTCAAAGTCAGACCTAACTTGAATGTCATTCGAGTGTGGGGGTGTCTGGCTTATGTGAAGCTCCCGGATCTGAAGATTCAGAAGCTGGGGACAAGGACTACGAAGGCGATCTTCTTGGGGTATGCCGAGAAGAGTGATGTTCGGAGATTCCTTGATATCGAGTCAAACCATATCATCGAATCTCGCGATGCTGAATACTTTGAAGACAAGTTTGTAAAACACAAGAATATTGTTCTCGCGGATCTTTCGGAGAATGATGAGGGTACAAAGCAGACAGAAGTCTTTAATGAACCAGTAGTCCAAGATGAAGCTGTCGTCAAGGAGACACCAGCTGAACCAGAACTCGCTGAGCCGTCAACTAAGTGAACGAGGAGGCCGAAAGACTTCGGAGATGACTTCGTCACCTATCATGTGGAAGCAGATCCGCTTACCTATGATGAGGCGATGAAGACCAGAGATGTTGTATTCTGGAAGGAGGCGATAGACAACGAGATTGACTCAATCACCTCCAACAACACATGGGTATTGGTTGACCTGCCAGAAGGAGCAAGACCTATCGGATGCAAATGGATTTTCAAGAAGAAGATGAAAGCAGATGGAACCACTGACAAGTTCAAGGCCAGGCTAGTGGCCAAGGGGTTTGCTCAGAAGCAGGGGATCGACTACTTTGACACTTATGCTCCAGTAGCTCGGATGACAACCATCAGATTGTTAATTGCTCTAGCAGCAATACACAAGCTGGTGATACATCAAATGGATGTGAAAATGGCATTCCTTAATGGCGAGCTGACCGAAGAGATCTACATGCAACAACCAGAAGGTTTTGTCGTCAGAGTTCTGGAAGACAAAGTCTGCAAGTTGATGAAGTCTCTGTATGGTTTGAAACAAGCTCCCAAAATGTGGCATGAGAAGTTTGACAAGGTGATAAAGTCAAATGGCTACAGGGTCAGTGAAACAGACAAGTGTGTCTATACGAAATTTGCTGACGGAAGAGGAGTAATCGTTTGTCTTTACGTGGACGACATGCTAATCCTAGGTACGGATTTAAGCTGCGTCACAGAGACAAAAAAATTCCTCTCAACCAAGTTCAGTATGAAGGACTTGGGGGATGCCGACGTAATCTTGGGGCTCAAGATCATCCGGACAGGCACTGGAATAGCGCTGTCACAATCTCATTATATTGAGAAGATGCTCACTCGCTACGGGTATCAAGATCTTCCTTTTATTAATACACCGTACCGGAGTGATCAGAAGCTGGAGCCAAATTCGAGGAAAAGCGTCAGGCAGTTGGAGTACGCTAGCGTCATCGGAAGCTTGATGTACGCTACTACTGCCACAAGGCCTGACATAGCTTTTGCAGTGGGAATGCTGAGTCGGTTCACTAGCAATCCAGGTGTTGAGCACTGGAAAGCTGTGAAGCGTGTTATGAGATATCTCAAGAAAACTCAGACATATGCACTTTTCTACAGCGGAGATCCGTCAGTAGTGGAAGGCTTCAGTGATGCTAGCTGGTGTTCAGATATGGAGAGCGAGTATTCCACAGGTGGATTCGTATTCGCCATGGGCGGAGCTGCTATATCGTGGAAGTCGAAGAAGCAGACTATGTTATCTCGCTCCTCCATGGAATCTGAATTCTTTGCATTGGATGCTGCTGCAGATGAAGCAGAGTGGCTTCGGGAGCTCATGTGTGATCTTCCGGTGGTTGGGGCTCAGATACCGGCAATACAGATATACTGTGACAACCAGGCGGCAGCAGCAGTGGCATCAAATGAACTCTTCAACGGGAAGAAGAGAACGGTACGGTTGAAGCACAGAGCAGTACACGATCTTATCAAGAGAGGTGTTATTGCAGTGATTGATGTTCGGAGTCAGGAGAACCTGGCGGATCCGTTTACCAAGGGCCTCAAGCGCCAGCTGGTCGATGACACAGCTTGTAAAATAGGCTTGAAGGCATTCTGATATTGTGTTATTACAATCCTACCATAAAGTTTTATGCTATTAGTTCAAAGAGAAATCTACTAGGCATCTAGCTTTTGGTTCAAGGGAGGACTATTAACCAGAAGAATATCAGGAACGGTGGGTACTTGTCCTCTGTGACATGGAGAGGTTACGGACATACAACCACTGTTGTCTACTGTTATTTTCTGCGGAAAATGGATCCTGTGGGAAGGTTGGCTTAAATGCCTTAATGAGTTCTCAGGCAGAGTGAATGCCAGGAGTGCTTTACAGGAAGCACGGTAGCGCAGCACTACAAGGAGTGTAACTCCATGCTATAGTGGGGTGACTCCACCATGAGGTTCCCAGGTAGGGGTAATATCACGCCCCGCTCCCGTAGGAGCGATCGTCCTCGCTAAGGCGTGATACCGTACGAGCCTAGATTACGCTCGTGCAAGGCAGGTTCCATAACGGCCGATTACAGCGACGGCGACGGGGTCGTCGCACAGAAGTTCCAAGCAGAAACATTAAATCATTGCAGCAGAAATTTAAAGAAGAACACATGAACACAAGTAACTCAAAAGAATCTCTTTATTGATATTGAATACAAGATTACAATTGTGGGCGCAAGGCCAAATTACAAGTCTCTCGTGCTCACTTTTCTCTCAATTACAAGTCACTCTGCTCTCACTCATCTCTCGATACAATACTTCAATCCAGCGGAAGCTTCGGAAGGCTATGTCCATACATTATGTCATGTATAAGTCTTCAGTCCACGCGGCCGTACGCTTCGAATCGCCAAGAAACTCCGTGCCTCGACGCATCCAAGCGAGCTCCACGCCACGAGCTTCTACCTGTACCTGCATATAAAACACTGTGTGGGTGTCAGTACCACTGTTCTGGTGGAGTGAGCTCCTCGCCTACCCATATAAAACCTACACGTTTTATTTACTTTGTGCAACATAAACTCTTTTACGATTGTCTTTCTATTCTTGCCTTAGGATCAGTTTTAGGACCGACGCCTTTGCATTACTTGTGTCTAAGGACCATCTCGTGCTTGCAACAGTAACGTCCACTCAACAACGTTAACCTATCAAGTCGTGTTTGCCTTACGGCCAAAATCAGAGACGCAACTACGCGATAGACTCCATTTCCTTGCCTCTAGACCTTTCTCGTGCTTGCATTGTCGACGCACCGACTTATACTTGACTTTCGTGCCAAACTCTGGGGCGTAACGACTCGGTCGTGCCATGAACTCAATTCGTGCTTCAATATCTCTGAGGCAGCGCCTCCTCGCTTAGTCTTGCCTATACTTTAGCTGTGACAACGCGGCCGTGCCTCATATTTCGAGGTCGTGCCCAGCAACTCAACGTAACTTCACACAACTTGCCCTACGGCCCTTCTCGACTTAACTCGCAACAACTCAAGCCTATCTCATGCAACTCTATGCCAACAACTTAACACTCGACGCCGCATCTCGTGCCGAAGCACGCCGCCTTCGTTATAGCCACATCTTAGGCCTAGACCTTGTGTTCTCTAACTTCATACATATCCAACTCAACTCAATCCAAAGGCACACACGCGGATTGTCGCCCGTGCCGACACATCTATATGAAAGGTCACTGGCATTAACTAGCCATAGTGGACATAGCCTGGCAAACGGGATCCTTGTAACGCCGGTTGCGATCCTCGATGCAAGTCCCCGTACTACCAATTGCCTATTACCCAGCTCAGCTATAATTTGTTCTTCCTAGGCCGAGTCGGTCCCGTGGCCCCGGGTTGCCGCTCGAAGAACCATCGCCCTTGTCGACAAGTTGTCCATGACCACGCGTCTACGCTAACTTCTAGACTTAACGTAATGCATGGTCTCATTATTATCACAGTTCCTTTGTTTTACTCTTTCCACTTTTCATACTTCCATTGCAAAGCCCAAACCAGGGTTGCCTCGGCGACTGAACCACAGTCCCGATATATTTTCTCTCGGCGACTAACCATCGCTTAGACTTAACGTTCTTTGAACTCAGGGAACAGCTATTGCCTAGCCTTCCAACTTAACTTGAACATAACGTATTCCTTAAGTATCAACAGACCGTGGCTAACTTTCCACTGAACCAACCGTGGCTCGCGCCTTAAACCGACTCGTGTTCTACACAACGCTATCGCCCAAGTCATACTTCATGTGACGGGCCTTAGGATCGTAGGACTATTTAACTTGACAACCGCAGAATGAGCGAGACAGCAATTGGAATGACTTAGGTCGACCGGCATAACTTTGCCTAACTTACTCAAGCCTACAACTTAACCCAAGGGACGAGCAAAGGCTATGCCAAGCCTTGCATTTCGGAAGCGTGCATGCTTTATCGAGCATTTACGCGGGCGACGCCTATGACTTAGGCCAATTCGAGTGTCGGGGCAACTTAGCAACTTAGGCCAACTTCCTTCTCCCAAGCCACGGGAACGAAGGATCGAGTGTCATTTGAAACAACGCTGAGCCGACTTCTATGCAGACCGTGGGACCCTTTTCCATGTTCTAGGACATTCTGACGGGTCGGAATTATTCCCTTAGCTATGTGCGTTCGTAGCTTTTAGATTAGCCTACTTGTGCAAGTTAAAAACAAGCGAGTTATTAAGTGAAGGCTAAGATGAAGCAAGTTCACCGAAACTCCCCCACCTGAGCGATATCTCCAAGCAAGCCGTTGCAAGGCTAAGTCCGAACGCTGTCAGCGTTTCGATTCCTCCGATTGACTTTGCGGGACGGGACACTACAACATACACCACTCAGAACAAGTCTCGTCCTCGAGACTTTCCTGAAGGCAAGCCATCCTACCATTTCTATGGCCAAGACTTAATCGTACCTAGACACGGGACTATCGCAGTCGAGCGAGATACGCCTACGCGTTTCCTTGAGTCCGAGCCACGCTCGCACTATTATCATTCTTTCCTTCAACACGATTTTTGAATTCATGACACTCTTCCATTCCCCAAGTCTCATTTCCATTCAATGTATCACTTGGCTGGATCGTGCACGCATTCCAAGCGTCCCCAAAATACATGCATTCAGCCAAACCGCATGATAGAGAATTTATCATTCTCACTCGAGTCGCATCGTACACATACCCAGGCGTCCCTGAAATATATGCATGTCAGCCGAGTCTCGTGAGCAGGGTTTCCTACGTTCGTGATTCATGCTATCCATTCAAACCAATCCTTAAGGTCAATTCTTTGATTGATAACTCTTGCAACATGGGCGTTTCGCCTAACCGCTAGGTCAATCTTTACGAGGCTAAGTCAATGTCAGGATTGGAATCATAGTTCCCCAACAATAATGCCAATACTGACCCCAATCCTAGGGCCAAACCAAAGTCGGTAGCACGGGATTTTCTACCCAAGCTCACGTCACTCAGATTTCTAAACATCGAGCACGATCACCTATTCGCATCAATGCGTTCGTTGCGCAGAATTCAAATTCATTCAATCACCAACTCTAACCAATTCGTGTATTCGATCACGAGATCGTCTAGCTTTGACAATATGTTGCACCCCAATCTCACACGAGTCCGATTATCTACGGTGGTTCACGAATCACCATGCAACGCTCCCGCGGAATAATTATTCTCATCGGGGCGTAACTCTTGTTTGAGTTTTAGACTAACTCATTCTCGATACGCGGATTAGACCTACTCAATCCTCAAACTTAATCATCAAGCATACCGAATCATTCTCAAGTCACCTTCGCGTCAAACCACAAGTCGAAGCACATAAATTGCCACGCCATGCTAGTTCAATCACCTCCGCTGTATGAATCACCATACCAGCGCTCACGCAGAGTGATCGCCCCAATCGGCGTGACGCATGTGCGAGGCTGGAGTTGCGCTCGCATAAGACAAGAATGTCAACGTTGGGGTTATCGTCGAAGTAATCCAAACATTTTATTTTCCTCCAAGCCAAGATCTCTATTTGATAGTCTGACCGTCATTCGTTCAACTAGAAAATCCTCGAGCCACGTCCATATTTTCCTCGACACGTTTCACTATCCCGGGTATAGCATCCGTCAGAACAATGACATTTGCACGATCGTCATTCGCCGAGTCAGAGTACCCCCGAGTTATCGTATATCGATCTTTGATACGCCTCAATACCATCGACGATATGCGTAACCTGACGATCTTCCTTTGCAACCAATTTCGAGTCGTGCGACTAATGCTATTGTTCGAGTTGGATATTCCACAATTTTCTCGATATTCACGATCAAGTTCGATCGCTATTCCTCAAGCTCGTTTCAAGATCGTTGTTCAAAACTCAAGTCACATTTCAGTTGAATCAATCCGAAATCGTACATGCGATCCTCTAAGTTTCCTCGATCAAGACCATTCAATTTCATTCATCGTTCCGAAACGTTCTCTAACTCGCGTTGCTCATTCACAAGTTGTCCGAACGACATCTCGTTCGGAACATTCGAAGTCACGATCAACTAAGTGCGACGCGTTCTAAGGCTTTGCGCGATCGTATCGCCTCACCGACATAATCGTAATCCTCAATATTCACTCGAACAATTTCTAAGACAAACCATACACCACTCGGATTCGAGCCACTCGACTAGTCGTCGACACTCATTCTTATTTTTCTCCGAACCTATCACATACACCACTCGGATTCAAGCTATACGATCTAGTCCTCAATCACGTTCGCATCATTCGCTAAGACATCCATCGGGTTCGTTCGACGAATCCCTAGCGTAGTCGCTCGCGTCGTATCGACGCACTAAGTCGTTCGCACTATTTCCTCGAAATCCAAGTCAATCTTTCGAGTACGCCTAAGCGTTAGTCCGATAGCGTTCCTATCGATGGACACTCTAAGTGTATCTCCGTTCTCGACCGAACGATACTTGATATAGCTCGCGATTCGTTTGCACCAAAAAGTCGAGGTGCGCGACGTGAAACACAACTTAGCCAAAAGGCCGTGTGCAATGCCATCCCGTGCGGACTATATTTCGAGTTTGCACGCTCAATTGCTAGGGTCGACGTTGGACTAATTAGGCATGCACGCGACTTACTAAGGTCGACGTAGGACTATTCGGGCATACGTGCGACTTTGCTAACATTAGCACATGTTTTCTATCGAGTCAAGTTTGCAACGTTCGGCACAAAGGCCTCCAATGAGTCCGGCAACGGCCTATCGATGCGTTCGAGCGAACGCATGTGCGAGCTTTCGAAAATATTTAGACTTATTGTATGGACATGCCGAAGGACATTTGAGAGAGAGCGCACCAACGATAACAACTTGCGAAAGCAACAGAGTTTTGCGGAAACATCGAAGTTAAAGAATTCAATCGACGGTCCAAGGACGTAAAGCCGTGCTCTCATACCATTATGTCACGCCCCGCTCCCGTAGGAGCGATCGTCCTCGCTAAGGCGTGATGCCGCGCGAGCCTAGATTGCGCTCGTGCAAGGCAGGTTCCATAACGGTCGATTACAGCGGCGGCGACGGGGTCGTCGCACAGAAGTCCCAAGCAGAAACATTGAATCATTGCAGCAGAAATTTAAAGAAGAACACATGAACACAAGTAACTCAAAAGAATCTCTTTATTGATATTGAATACAAGATTACAATTGTGGGCGCAAGGCCAAATTACAAGTCTCTCGTGCTCACTTTTCTCTCATTTACAAGTCACTCTGCTCTCACTCATCTCTCGATACAATACTTCAATCCAGCGGAAGCTTCGGAAGGCGATGTCCATACATTATGTCCTGTATAAGTCTTCAGTCCACGCGGCCGCACGCTTCGAATCGCCAAGGAACTCCGTGCCTCGACGCATCCAAGCGAGCTCCACGCCACGAGCTTCTACCTGTGCCTGCACATGAAACACTGTGTGGGTGTCAGTACCACTGTACTGGTGGAGTGAGCTCCTCGCCCACCCATACAAAACCTACACGTTTCATTTACTTTGTGCAACATAAACTCTTTTACGATTGTCTTTCTATTCTTGCCTTAGGATCAGTTTTAGGACCGACGCCTTTGCATTACTTGTGTCTAAGGACCATCTCGTGCTTGCAACAGTAACGTCCACTCAACAACGTTAACCTATCAAGTCGTGTTTGCCTTACGGCCAAAATCAGAGACGCAACTACGCGATAGACTCCATTTCCTTGCCTCTAGACCTTTCTCGTGCTTGCATTGTCGACGCACCGACTTATACTTGACTTTCGTGCCAAACTCTGGGGCGTAACGACTCGGTCGTGCCATGAACTCAATTCGTGCTTCAATATCTCTGAGGCAGCGCCTCCTCGCTTAGTCTTGCCTATACTTTAGCTGTGACAACGCGGCCGTGCCTCATATTTCGAGGTCGTGCCCAGCAACTCAACGTAACTTCACACAACTTGCCCTACGGCCCTTCTCGACTTAACTCGCAACAACTCAAGCCTATCTCATGCAACTCTATGCCAACAACTTAACACTCGATGCCGCATCTCGTGCCGAAGTACGCCGCCTTCGTTATAGCCACATCTTAGGCCCAGACCTTGTGTTCTCTAACTTCATACATATCCAACTCAACTCAATCCAAAGGCACACACGCGGATTGCCGCCCGTGCCGACACATCTATATAAAAGGTCACTGGCATTAACTAGCCATAGTGGACATAGCCTGGCAAACGGGATCCTTGCACCGCCGGTTGCGATCCTCGATGCAAGTCTCCGTACTACCAATTGCCTATTACCCAGCTCAGCTATAATTTGTTCTTCCTAGGCCGAGTCGGTCCCGTGGCCCCGGGTTGCCGCTCGAAGAACCATCGCCCTTGTCGACAAGTTATCCATGACCACGCGTCTACGCTAACTTCTAGACTTAACGTAATGCATGGTCTCATTATTATCACAGTTCCTTTGTTTTACTCTTTCCACTTTTCATACTTCCATTGCAGAGCCCAAACCAGGGTTGCCTCGGCGACTGAACCACAGTTCCGATATATTTTCTTTCGGCGACTAACCATCGCTTAGACTTAACGTTCTTTGAACTCAGGGAACAGCTACTGCCTACCCTTCCAACTTAACTTGAACATAACGTATTCCTTAAGTATCAACAGACCGTGGCTAACTTTCCACTGAACCAACCGTGGCTCGCGCCTTAAACCGACTCGTGTTCTACGCAACGCTATCGCCCAAGTCATACTTCATGTGACAGGCCTTGGGATCGTAGGACTATTTAACTTGACAACCGCAGAATGAGCGAGACAGCAATTGGAATGACTTAGGTCGACCGGCATAACTTTGCCTAACTTACTCAAGCCTACAACTTAACCCAAGGGACGAGCAAAGGCTATGCCAAGCCTTGTATTTCGGAAGCGTGCATGCTTTATCGAGCATTTACGCGGGCGACGCCTATGACTTAGGCCAATTCGAGTGTCGGGGCAACTTAGCAACTTAGGCCAACTTCCTTCTCCCAAGCCACGGGAACGAAGGATCGAGTGTCATTTGAAACAACGCTGAGCCGACTTCTATGCAGACCGTGGGACCCTTTTCCATGTTCTAGGACATTCTGACAGGTCGGGATTATTTCCTTAGCTATGTGCGTTCGTAGCTTTTAGATTAGCCTACTTGTGCAAGTTGAAAACAAGCGAGTTATTAAGTGAAGGCTAAGATGAAACAAGTTCACCGAAACTCTCCCACCTGAGCGATATCTCCAAGCAAGCCATTGCAAGGCTAAGTCCGAACGCCGTCGGCGTTTCGATTCCTCCGATTGACTTTGCGGGACGGGGCACTACAATGCCTCGGCTTTGTAAGCCAAGTCACAGCGGAGTAGCACCGCAAATAGGCAGGTAGCCTAATGCTGTATGATAATCGTAATAAAGAGAGGTAGACAGCACTACAAAGAGGACGATGTCCTCATGTTACAGTGGCATGACACCACGAAGAGGTACCAGGTAGGGTAAAGCCTCGGCTTAGTGAGCCATGTCATAGCGGCGTAACACCGCACGGAAGCGCAAGGCTTCATGCTGGGTAGTTTGGCACTACAAAGAGGCCTATGACCTCATGCTACAGTAGTATGACACTACGATGAGGTACCCAGGTGGGGTAAAGCCTCGGCTTTAAGCCATGTCATAGCGGCGTAGCACCGCAAAGAAGCGCAATGCTTCATGCCATGACTCTTTATAAAGAACTCACCTATAGTGTATGGACAGAGATATCAGGCCGTCTCTTGAGGGTAAACTTGTAGACGCCCAAAAATTATACACTGAAACCAGGCTGGCACAAGGCCTTCAATGTGCAGCCAGAAGCACAGTTGATGCCATTATGTGAGTAGGAAGAATTGCAGTTATGGTGCAGAATTCAAGGCTTAGTCCATTCTTGTATCATGCTGTTATTTAACCTATGCGAGAAGATTCAAGTCGTAGCGACATCTCTCCTAATGCATGATGGGCAGTCACTGTGGGGAACGCTCAACCCATATATTGAGATATATGGAGGATTGTTGGTGTTTTTGCCTTTGGACTAGAAAAGATAGTCCCACATCGGCTATACCAAATGGTGAGTATCTCAATATAATGCTTTGCTTGTGTTGAGGTGTGCACATGAGGTATAGTGGGGCACAAGTTTGTGTCATGTGGAAGTATTTTCCTAGAAGGAAAAAGGATTAAATCAACAAGGATGCAAGTTAATTTTTATTGTGCGGACTCGGACTCGGACACGGACTCCAGGATGTCTCGTGCATGCACGGGAGTGTTCGGGGGGGTAGGCGTGGACTGGCACACTTCTATGCTGATTGTGGGATGATCTAAAATATCAAACTCTATTTTTGAGTATTGGTATTTTAGTCCCACATCGGATAGGAGAAGAGGTGAAGTCTCAACTCCACTCTATAAATAGAGTCCCTTGGCCTCTTTTGAAAGATGCACCAAGAAGAGAGTTGAGGGAGTCTGTTAAGTCCAGGAAGTCTGTTCAAGTCTCAAATATTGACTTATGAGCGTTCCAGAAGTTCTTCGTGAACTTGCTGGTTCCTGGAAGCTGTTCGTGCTCGTGTGGGGCGAATAAAGCTTTGAGCAACGGTGGTTCATTCACCCCAGCATCTCATTCTCGTCTGTCATCGCTGCTGTTGCCTTCTACAGTAACTTCTTTTTAGAAGCTCTACTCCCGATAGTTGCTTGCACAAAGTCTCTTTAGATTTTTTGTGTATTACGTAGAATCTTTTTAGATCATCGTAATTCAGAATCCTCCAGGATCTCTGTTGCACATCTTCTTTAAGGTGCTGCATTTGAAACGTTGTGTGTACAATTGTTTCAGTTTCAGAATTTTCCATCGAAAATTGTGCCTCGGCACTAACACTGTTCAATGAACAGTACTGCTGGGAAAGTTTAAATTTTTTTTTCTCTTCTTTTCTAATTATAGGCTGGTTTATAACCACTAACATATGTATAGGTGTGCATACAAAATCCCAAATTAATTTATAAAAAAATCTAAAAGATATGTAAACTGTAATCTCTAACAATTTATCAAGGAATATTTAATACTCTATCTTTCTTTCTTTCTTTTTCCTGTATATTCCTATATGGACTTGTCCAAAAATCCATATAAAATTCCCTAAAATTTCTAAAAATTTTAGAATACTTCTAGATAATCAATATGGATTTTTTTTTTGTACAATTTCTACCTAAAGTAGTAATTACTGGCTATTTATACCATTTAGGAGAAACCATCACTAATACAAGCTATTAAAATATTTAAGAGATACTTTAAGTTGTATATATAAAAAATACTTTCTTAAAATCCTAAATATCCATTTAGAATATTTTAGAACCTTTTACTAAAGTCTTCTACAAAATAATTTGCCATATATATGTAAAGTATCACTTACTTGCTAGCTTTAATAAAAATCACAAATTAATTACAAGGCTAGGAAAAATACTGCACAATACTTAAAATAAATAAATAAAAATAAAAAATGAAAACCAGGGGGTTTACAGCATGCCTTCCCCCACGTGGAATCCCAATGGAGATGCAAACCAGGTAGCTTCGACTACTGAGCAATATAGGAAAATGTGGTTGTAGCTTTCTTCCATCAGACCACACAGAGGACAAGCTTTATCAAAGTGTTCCAGGAATTTTCTATTGAAGTTCTGAGAGGTAGAGCTTCATTGATAAGCCTCCGGACAAAAAGAAGAATTTTTGGTGCTAAACCATAAATTTTCCAATGCTTCTTCCAACTGATCAAGGCCCTAGAAAGAGAGGATGATAATGTAGTCCTCCGGATATATTCATAAAACGATTTTGCCGTGAATTTCCTCCTTAGGATATTTGGTCCAAATGAGAGAGTCTTCTTCATTACCTATAGAAAGATTAATCTTAAGAATCTCATCAACTTCGTGAGGGCGAAACAAGCATCGAACCAGGACGGCGTTCTAATCTCCGGAGATAGGGTCAATAAGATCTCGAACAAGTTGTATTTGCATTTGGATGTGATTTGGTTTATCCACCATGAACCCTAGTAAGGTAGGTACCCAAGGTTCATTCCATATGTTTATCGATCCACCCTAACTCTCCAACAAACACGAGTGGAAAGAATGTTCCTGCTGTTCAACATAATGGACCAGATTGGCGAGGCTTTGCTTGTTTTTTTGGCATTCCAAAAAGATCCATTGTGCATATGCTTCCCCCTGAGGAGACATACCCAAGTTGATGTGGTGAGGAAAGGAATCTCCAAGTCAGTTTACCCAGTAGAGATAATTTGTTGATCCAAATTAATATTACGGAATCCTAAACCACTATCGCGTTTGAGTATAGTAAAAAATTTCCATACAAGAAAATGATATCTTGTTAAGCTTTGCCAAGGTGGTCGATGGATTCAAATAGCTCGACAGAAAATAGATCAGAATAGACGCAAGTGGAGAGGTGATCAAGGTTGACCTCTGCCGCGTGGGATAGCAGTTGATTCTTCCAACAAAAAAGTCTTGTAAAACCCCTCTCTCTCTCTCTCTCTCTCTCTCTCTCTCAAACCGCTCTTCATCTCTCAAAACCACTCTCCCAAATGGGTCAGGTTGTCTCCTCCTCCGGGCTCGGGCTGTCAGCGTCAGGGTTGTAGCTCGGCATGGAGGTCGGGTGGTGCAGCCATGGAGCTCGGATGGTGTGGCCATGTTGGTGTGCGACCATGGGGGCCGGATGGCTTCCGCTAGTCGCTAGTCGCTAGCCACAGGTCTTTTCATAAATAAAAACATTAAACCATTATTTCCCTCCTACATCCGGATTGGGAGGAAGTGGAATTAGGTTTTTGAGGGGGGGACAATGGAGGGGACATGGACTGCATGTCAACATTTCCTCCCCAAATCCATACTCTTTTTTTTCTTCTTACTAAACACAGGGACTTGTGAATTTTGGGCTACTTCCGGTTGAAACATAAAATCCAATACCAAATACCACGTACCAAACAACCCCTAAGAGGTAACTAAAAGATTAATATCAATCTCAAAGTTGTCACTTATTTTTTAGAAATATATTTTTTTTTTCCTCTAACTTAAGAGGTTGATACTCTTAACCTTAAAAAAATTATTAGATCCATGATTTATTTTCACTTTTTTTTGGGGTGGGGTGGGGAGGGCGACCGCCTAGATCTAGACGGTCTAGACCCTAGGTACGGACTAAACCCTAGGTGGCGGATGCCCACCTGATTAGCAACTAGCGGTTTTCACAATCTTAGTTATTAGTAAGCACATTCACAATAGAGAAATGTTTCATCCAATTGCATGTTCCTTTCACAATGGCATGCAAGCCACAACAAGCCCTTGTCTACGTGCACTACAAGTGACCCACGTGTCATAATTGAGACAAGAAGGAAAGGCGATTGAAGAGCTTCACAACATGCTTCTCACAGATATGGTCATTCTTGCATGTCTGGTCAGCAAAAAAAAACATACAAAGTAAACTCTGGGATCAGACTGACGCATTCCTGATATATAATTTCATCACGATACATTAAAACTTCTATTGTAGTTCGAATATTTGATCCAACAATATTGTGTACATCAATAACAAAGTAAAGTCTTCATCTCAAAATTTCCAAGTCAGCTATTATGAATGGCTATCTTTTGCTATGTTAGTTTTTAGAGACGAGATCAACTGTAGATTATAACAAACCCGAAAAGTATTAAAGACTAGCAGAAATTTGTAGACCTAAAATAATATCGAGTGCTAGAAAGGGAATTTTTTTTTTTTCTAAATTTCTCATAGTACATGTGCTTGAAAACACCCAATGCTGCTTAAATTTTGTCTTGAAGGAAAAGAGAAGGCGTGGGGAATGAAAAGGATGGCAATGGGGCCTTCGCTTCAGTGAAGATGACAGCCCACTGATCAATAGTATTCTTCTAAAGAGGAGACATCAAAGGAAAAGTAACCAACCAATTCCCATAGGTCCCATACTTTCAAACAAGATCCTCACTAACCACTACTGAACAGGCAGTTGGGAGGAACTTATGACAGCTAGTAATAGCAGATGAAATACATCTTCTACATATAACAGTAAATTTGCTTCTACTTAGATTTTCACAGCATTACAACATTTTTCAGCATTTGGTTTGTCACAAGTCTGCAAGTAATGCCAATTACGACAACAAAGTAGCAAGGTTCCCCAAAATAGTTTTTACTTTTGTTGCAGCCAAGAATAACCGCAACACCACCTACAACAATTCAAATTATAACGAGAAACATTACTGAATCATTCTAAATATTTTTGAACCAATAATTGTATTAGCAACATCATAAGCAATAAATATTGCATGGTACCGCCATTTTCCTGTACCTTTGATAACCAACACGATGTCGGTGCAGCCTATGAGAAAGGCTGTACCACATTATTACCAAACAAATACTCGATACAGAATATATTGACAAGAAAAAGACAAGAATGGCTCTCTGTGCCTAACGATGACAGGAACCTAACAGGAAGAACAGATGGCCTTATTTTCTAAGTTCACATAAATTTGCCATCGACAAAATGAGCAGGCCAGTTTCCAGAAACAAAATCTAGCCTTCAATGAAAGATGCCAAAGTATGGAATGGAAGCTGGACTTGTCAGCAAAGACAGGTAGATGGCAATCACAACAATCATTGATATCTATGGAATTTAGGTGAGAAAGATATATTTCAGTTCAATATGATGTACCAGAAGGTCCAGAACTACCAAGTCTCACATATTGTAAGGACAATCGAAAGCAATTTTGACAATACACATTTATAAGACCTATGCGCAAATGGAATCTCTAGCAAGTGACTACAATCACATATCGTGGCCGAACTTTGTGTCCTAGCTTCGATACATCTCGATATTCAGAACAAGTATAGCAAAAAAGAATATATAGAGAGAGGAGAGGAAGAATATTGAAGCTGCGAAAAATACACACAATATTAAAATCTAAATGTTACTCTACATGTCTACAAGCACCAAATCAAGTCTCTATATGGAGTATCAACGCATTTCATTGATCTACATATATTGAGAAAGTTGCCTGTCACAAATTTCTGCCACATAAAAGTGGTTTTATAGTCATTATTTATATAATAACTAATGGCCACTCCCACAAAAAAAAAAAGAATAGTAGTGCTAAATATAATATTTGTCTACCATTACAAATACGAGCTGAATTATATAAAAATTATGTCACGAAATAATCTTCTCGCAATTATATAGAACACAACCAAGAAACGAAAACAAAATACACAAAAAAGGGTACCACATGATAATTACAGCGTTCCCTTCCGACACTGATTTTTTTACAGATGAATTAATGAATTAATTATGGTATTGCAAAAAGAAGTGCAGTCAGCAAAGAGGGGGGAAACAATTTTTTCATAACTACAGGAAGTTGCGCATCGAGGTTCTTATGCAGCCTTATGGACCAACAAATAGAGTTTTAAGTAGAACTTCTCACATTAGACTATCTCATGCACAGTGCATATAAGACCTGCATATAAGACGCTACACATCCTGATTTTAGGTCTCTTAGGATGGAAGCTTTCATGCATGTTTTCGAGAAAACCCAACAAATTGATATCGTAAAAGTAATTAAAACAAGCAGAAGTTTATGACATATCCATATTATGTCTAAACTCGGTGTCGTCTCTGTCGTAAGTACAACAGGAAACATTAAAATTGAAACCGTGCCCATGTCGTCGTATCCCGTATCATATTATGTCAACATATCACCACCTTAACAGAAAAGCAACCAATTTTGCATGATATACAAGTTCTCTCTATTTCACAAGGTACACTGTATCCGTATCATATCTACTTCCTATTAATATCAAGATCAACGGTATCCGACAATATCGGCAGTTTTGGATCGGAGTACCAAATTTTTTGGTATCATGAAGCAAATAATTGTTAATATATTATTAAATTTTTAAGAAAAAAATAGTATATATTTAAGCATAATTTTAAGTATTTTATTTATTATTGTTTAATAGTTTTATATATTATATTATTTTAAGTATAATTTTAATAGTTTTGGAATTGAATGAAATAATAGCCATCTTTACTGATTGATTTACCTGCAATAAATATATTTTATTCATTTATATGCTTTTACAACATTAAAAAACTTTTACACCCATATTGATAGATCTTTTCCATTCAATTTTCTCTACCCAACGTCAATATCAATCAGTATCGACAACAGCCGGTATCGTATCCAAACCATATCAATATTGACCATATCGGATCGATATCAGTCAATACTGCAAACTATACCATTTCAGATCACTGCAAGATAGTAACGGACTGAAAATAAATAAGTACACTCATCATCCTACAAAATTAAATAGTTATACGCAATCCAGACAAATGAGGGGGGGGGGGGGGGGGGGGGGGGGGGGGAATCTCTTGAGATAGACACGTTCTTAAATTGTACTTAAGTAGGGGAATATTACACGTGTAGAGTGACATGTATATTAAACACAACAAAATTACTACACGTCACACTGCTATTATAACAGAAAAACGTATCTCAATAACCTAAAAACAAATGAACATTTCTTTCATACTACACGATACAAGCCCGCTCCTTCAGCATGCTCTACTGTACAGGAGAACAACTTTACCAACATTGACCAAACTCTCCAGCTTCAGAACCTAAATCAATAAGACAAGATAGTCTCATTAATAAAGGGAATGAGAAGAATATCGTAATTTCATGACACCAAACGTACCCAAATCAATGTGGATGAACTGAGTAGTTCACTGTATAACCATCGGCTACAGTAGAACTAAGAGACGGGAATGAAGGGATTGACTTAAGTATCAATTTCCTCCCTCCTTTACGGTTTGGAGACATGCCAAGGCCAATGTGTGGGGGTGAAACCCTCTTCCCATTTGGAGAAGTCTTGACACCAGTGCTGGGAGATGAATCATTTCTCAAAATCTCAGGAGTATCATCATCCGGAACTGCCTTGAAACTTTTCTCAATCTTGCTTCGAGGGAGGGGGATATCACATTTTTTTAGCATCCGTGAAGTTTGGTATCTGATGGACGATGTAGAAGATCGTGGAGGTTTCCCACTAGAAAGGAAAGTCATTTTCACAGTGTTCAAAAGAAAGTGTTCAGTAATATTTTTCACAAAAGAAAACATAAACATAAACAAAAAGCAATCCGAGTATAATAAAGAACCTGCATATTTGGAAACAAGGTGTGACAAGGAGGATATTGCCTGCAAAAAGGTGCTCATTATCATGCGTGACAGCATTTTGTTGGCCGTCATCTGGTTTGTCCATTTGCTTCTCACAATCATCCATTTCTTCCTCCACGTGTTCAATTTCATCACCTGCTATAATCATAACTATGTTATAAATAAAATAATATGATATGTATCAAGAAACAAAGACAATAAAGAACCAGGCGCAGAAAATAATAAGCCTACAACAACACCAAAGCCTTCTTCCCCAATATTTGGGGTCAATTGTTTGAATCATGTTCTTCCATTCGGCTCTATTACGGGTCATGTCCACTCTAATGCTTACGAAATCCATATCTTCTTCAACACTTCAAACCGTTTCCAGCTAGGCCTACCTCAAATCCTAGCATCTTTAACTATTATATTATCACTCCTTACGAGGGTATTTGTTGCTCTACGTTGCACATGCCGAAACCTCCTAAGTCGATTTACTCTCATCATGTCCTCAATTGACACCACATCTAACTTTCCAAGGATTCACTCATTTCTTGTCCTATCTTTTAAAGTATTTTCACTCATCCATGTCAACATTCTCATTTCGGCTATACTAACTTTCTTGACATGTTATTTCTTAATTGGCCAACACTATGATTCATAAAACATAGCTTATAGTAGTTTTGTAGAATTTTCTTTCGCTACTTCAAAAGAACTCCATTTTAACCATCATATTTAATTCTATGCATGACATTATTTTCAATCTCTCTATTAGGTATCTCTTTTCCATTTATAGGGACTCCCACCTCATTTTTCTTTGAGTTATTGATGAAATTACATTTCATATACTATATTTTCGTTCTACTAATTCTAAAATCTCTTAGATTCCAAAGTTTCTCTACACTTGTATTTTAGTGTCTAACCTTCTCTACTCTCATCACCAACACAATATCATCAACACACATCATAATAACATGGAACCCCCTTCCTGGATATGCCTAGTAATTTAAATAATAACGATTACGAAAAGTTAAGGACTCGACATTGATCCTTGATGTAAGTCAATGGTAATAAGGAACAGTTTACTATCTCCTCCAATAGTTTGCATGGTTGTTGTAAATCTATCATACATGTCCTTTATAGTCTCAAAATAACTACTAGAAACTTGTTTCTTCTTCAAAATTCACCACATTCTCTCCCTAAGAAGTCGGTCTTAAGCTTTCTCTAAGTCAATAAAAACCATATAGAAATCTCTCTTTTTTCTCTCGAAATCTTTCAATTTATCTTCTTACAAGGTAAATGGCTTCTATAGTAAATCATCCCAGCATAAAAGTATAAACCAAACAGATTCTCTGAAATTCTAGTGATCTTTTCTTAATTTTTTATCAATCAATCTCTTCCTCGGTTCCATTTATGACTCGAGCCTAATTCTCGATAGTTATGACAACTTTGTATATCTCCCTTGTTTTTATGTATGTGTACTATAATACTTCTTCACCAAGGCTCACGACTTAAATTGGACTTTGTTCAACTTCAATTACAACATTTTAATGCATGCGGGAATCAGTATTACAAAGAATTGAGCTGCCAAAAACCAAGCAAGTAGAAACCATTGACTAAAAGAAATCATTTCAACAGCCTTACCCAAGGCAAGTTGGATCTTTTTACGGTATACTGCTAACAGTTTTTCCATAATATGTTGCTACAGAAAAATTGACCATAGAATGTTTCTCGTTGACCGTAATCAGAGGGAAATGTTTACAAGGTTCATATCTCAGGGTTCTAATTGGTTTCCATGTACTGTTTCTTTTCAAGGTATAGTGCTAATATTTTTTTCCATAAAATGTTCATGTAGAAAGGTTGACCGTAAAATGTTTCTCAATGACTGTAATCAACGAGAAATATTTACAAGGTCGATATCTCAGGATTCAGTGTGGTTTCAATGTATCAAACAAAGGGTTCTACATCTATTTTAACTGTCATTTTATGTAAAAGATACACATACATGAGCTGTCTTCTTCTAATCTTACTTTCATATTTTTCCTTCTACATCACTTAGGAGTTAGGACACTTCCTATTTAAATGACAAAGTGTATTTATCATGAAGCTATCGAGATAGAGGTTGGATGGGTATAGTAGGTGCAAGAACAGCTAATCTGTTAGGTCTCTTTCAGAAATTCTTTCTATCTCAATTTCCCCTCTTGACAGAAAAAGGATTTGTAGGGCACAAGTCATAAGAGCAACAAAATTGAAATGCAACAAGGGCAACAACATCGGAGGAATTCATTACAGAATTTATCTACAAGAAATAGCAAGTCAAAACTAGCATGACAATAACCAATTTTCCAAATTGCAGATTCAGGACCAGACCGAGGAAGATGCATATATTATAGAAAGGTGTAATCACTTTTGGTAAACACATTTTCCACCAAAGCTAATACCAAAAGAGATGGTAAACATAAATCAATAATAAAAAACCAATTGTAAGGAAAAGTCAATATGAAGCACTCACCATCTTTTCTTCCAAATGCATTTTTACATGCTTCACATCTGCAGCTAGCTGAGCATCCAACGCCAGCCTTAATGAAATAAGAAAATGCCGATCAGATCGCATAGAAACAGAAAGTATACTAGATGAGCCAAGAAGTAATACCTGATAGCATTCACAATATTTCTTTAGGCAGCTAGATTTCTTGCAATTGCATCCTCTTTTATGTCGTGCTGAAGCTGGAGTCTTGTTGGTTTCTTCCTGGATCTGACAAAAAAAACATAATTGCATAAAGCTACAAAAAAATCAACAACCTTGAGCTAAGATTTCAGCTTAGATTTGTACCCCTACATCTTGAAGAGGCTCGGAAGCTCGAATTACTTTTGGAGCAAATGCAAGTGGATTGCGAGACTCAATCTGCTTGCGAGTGGCCAGAACAGTTTCTTCATGAACAGGCTTGTTGAAACATCCTTGGCATGAACAAGGCTCAACACAATAGACTCCAGCAGCAAAGCACTCACAGTAACTGCATGACATCACCACAGCGTAACTATAGTAGGAAAGAAAATGCTGAAAGAACTGTAGAGAACCTGTAAGCTTGTATTTGAAAATGATAATGGATTAATTAATGAAAAAAGTAATCAGAGAATTAAACCAACAATTAAAAATGCATTATTTCCCAAAAAAATGCGTCATCTACATTAATTCCTTTCGTCATTCAGCTTAAGAACCCATCTCTACAATCTATATTCTTAGGAACCAGTGCATCCATTTTATACCGTCAGCCCATGTTTGTTTTGTATACCACTAACCATGGCAACTCCAACTACGATATGATCACTCATATCAGGCAACCAATCAGAGTCTGCTGGGCATGTCGAAGCTATCAACTGACTTCATCTTGTTGTGAAATCTCAAATTGAGAACATCTCAACTTTCCTACAAAAACACGCCCTTTATTGGCTTGTCTTTTATTGCCATGCATCCATCTTAATGTTCTCATTTCAGCTTATGCTTGTTTTCTTGAGATGTTGGTCTTTATTATACTGCTACTCATCCAATTTCGATGTTCTCATTTCAGCTACGTCCAATTTTGGAAATATTTCTTGCCAATGTTCTCAGCAATAAAACATTGATAATATACAACAACAGCAAATGTTCTCAGCAATAAAACATTGATAATATACAACAAAAAAGTGTTTATCCCAAAAAAAATGGGGTCGGTTGTTTAAACCCACTTCTTCCATTCCGCTATGTTAGGGGTCCATGTCCACTGTAACGCTAACAAAATTTATATCCTTCTTTAAAACTCCAAACCATGCTCGTCTAGGCCTACCTCTAGTCCTAGTGATTCCATTAACTACTAAATTATCGCACCTCCTAACAAGAATATCTATTAGTTTGTTATGCACACGTTTAAACCATGTAAGTCAATTTTCTCTTATCTCTCCTTACCACTAGCTTCTCACGGGTACACTAATCTCTTATCCTATCCAAGGTAATTAAAGGAACAAGGCGCACTCGAGGCACAAAGGTTCCACATCGCCCGAGGTACAAGGCACACTTAAGGCGTGCGCTCGAGCAAAGCGAGGCACAAAAATAAAAAAAATAACAAAAAATACATAAATAAATTAGTAATGTAAGAAATGAAACTAAATAACATATTAAAACAAGCAAAAATATGTTAAAACATAACCAAGTGAACTAGCAAAGGAGCATTAGCAGTCAACATAACTAACAATAATGTGTATTCTCTAACAAGAAGTAACAAAATAAAAAGAACACAATTTGTAAATAAAAGCATAACCAATAGAACAATCATTCATCTTCATCAAATTCCATCAAATCTTCATCACCACCAATACTTCCATCACTATCATTTTCTAGCAGGTGAGCCCATAGAGCCAAAATAAAAAGCAGATACATAAGGTACACCTTTACTTCTTGGCGCCTTGCTGTGAGGTCTGCCTTGGACGCGCATGGAGAAAGGGACCTCATCTAGTAAGGTGCAAGGCACATCTAGTACGCCTTGTGCGAGGCACGCTTGGACAATAATGATCATATCCTTTAATGTATTGACACCTATCCATTTTAGCATTCTCATTTCAGCGAAAGCAACTTTTTGGACATGTTTCTTAATTGTCCAACACTTATCCATAAAGCATGGTTGGTCTATGGCATTCTTGTAGAAATTCCTTTCAACTTCAAAGCTATCTTATAGCCATCCGAAAAAATATTCTTTCTACTTTAAGGGTATTGTACAGGTGTACCTCCAAAAGCACTTTCCCACTTCTTGCACTAGTAGTAGGAACAAACATCCTCATCTTTCTCGTCATCATGATAAAAAATTAAAAAATGTTCGAAGTGTACTCGTAGTAGTACGAAACAAAATTATATTAGACATCAAGTTGTGATTAAACAAGGGGGGATGCATGGTATGGAAAACAATTGGCATCACAATGAGTCATAACTGGCCTCTGCCAACAATGTGAAGTCGTAATTTGGAACTTCTGAATGGGGCTAAAAATGCAATATACTTTGCAACAAGGTAACATGCAAGTTCAAGAAGTTATTCTTTAATAAAATAATATTTAGATAAGCTTGTCCAAGTGCAAAGAAAGTTTCAAAAGAACCAACCATTAAAAAGAATTATATGGTAACAAGATAGGTCATCACTATTTCAAACAGGATTTTGGTTTAGAATTGGATAGCAATGTAATAGTCAACTATACAATATATAATACTCCATGCAGTCTTTGTCTGTAACAGAAACTACACTTGTATACAAGGATAGCAAGGACAGACCAGTATAGCACTGATACACAGTTCAATTAAATAGTTAATCAGCTCTTTCCATCATTTAACAACTGGATAACATCACCCAGTGGCTGTGAAAAAAGTATACAGAAGAAGGCTTCTCTATATGCAAGCATTTCAGCAGTATTGGGCTGGTTGGCATGTAGACTAAAAGAATAAATAATAACCATGCTACATGAAACAAATGAAAGGGAACCACCAAAACTATCTACTTCTGTTTTCAAGTCACTTAATTGGAGAGTTGAGTGGCTCAACATCATGTGCTTACAGTTTTTAAATTTCCAGGGATCTCGCCTCGCTATTGATTCATCTCTCCTCTTTTGTTGCTAATCAGACCTCTTTAAAATTATCAAAGTAACGATATCAGGAATCACATAACTATATTCATTGTCACTATTTTCTGGACTAGACCACGAGTTTTAATCATTAAATTTAAGACACCTAGACCCAATGAAAATAAGAATCAGCTAGTGTTAGGTTTCGTATTTATGCGATGGCATAATTGTTTTCCAAACTTTATTATAATATTAATATCTATACGAGAAAATTTCTTGAGAAAATAAAGTCCTACAAGGGAATTCTATATTCTGCTAAACTCAAAGGCAAGTCCTACATCAAAAATCCGATTTTTAGTTTAGTTTTTCATAGTCTATGATTTTTTTACATATTTTTTCCTATAACGGGCATTTGGTATGCAAAATACTATATAGCCGGGAATTCTATATTCTCATAAATCAAAATCCAAGTAATTAAATTTCCAGGAAAATTATATTACCATTATTGGTGACTATATAAATATTCCAGGGAAAAGGATAAAAAGGGAAAAACAAAAAAGGAACCAAAACAAAACAAAAATGAAAACTATAAAAAAAAACGAAAAAAAACAATCAAATACACACAAAAAAAACCAAAAAAAGAAAAACAATCAATAAAAAATACGAAAAAAATGAAGAGTAACGAAAAATTATAAAAACGAAAAAAATTATAAAAACAAAAAATGACAAAAAAACAAATGACCAAAAACGAAAAAATTGATAAAATGCACGATCAAAAATGCAAAAAAAACGAAGAAAAACGATCAAACGATAAAAAAAGACAAAAAAAAAGAAAAAAATCAGATTAATCGACAAAAAAAGATAAATAAAAACGACAAAAACGACAAAAAAGTCGAAAGGACAGAAAAGACCAAACAAGCGTCAAAAATGACAAAAAACGACCAAAAAGACCAAAAACGACAAAAAAGACCAAACAAGCGACAAAAACAAAAAACGACTGAAAAGGCCAAAAAAACGACAAAAATACCAAAAAACGACAAAAAAGACCAAATAAGCAACAAAAAAACATCATACAATGACAGAAAACGACCAAAAAGCGACAAAAATGACCAAAAAGCGACAAAACGACCAAAGTGACAAACAACAAAAAAATGATAAAAACGACAAAAAAGACAAAAAAGACAAAAAAAGACAAAACATGACCACATCAACAAACAACAAAAGACGATCAAAAACGAAAAACGACAAAAATAAGACAAATTGACAAAAAAAGAAAAAATGATTAAAAAAAGATCAAAAATGAAAAAAACAATAAAAAAAGTTCAAACTTCATAAACTATCAAAAAATAAATAAGACATTTTTTTTTGTCCGGGCAAAAAAATATACCTACCTATTCTTAAGGGATAGGATTCTCGTGTTTTATGGGTAAAATGTTTGCACATGTATTCGTAATTCTTGGAAATAATTTTTCTATAGACTAAACAAATATGATAATAGATTATCACCTTAAATTTTTCCGAAAACAAACAAAATTACCGCGTACCAAATATCCCCTACGTTTTTATGCTAAGATGTTAGTATGTTATGTATACGATGTTTATAGCATGGTTTTAGGATCTATAAGTGAAATTGGCAACCTATGTTAAAGTGACACCTAAATAATTTATAGAACACGATGTATAGTACTTGCACGATATACAGTACAAATATTTTTTTTTTTAGAATAAGGGTAAATTTTATTCCACGCAAATCACAGTAAAGGTATTACAATACACTATTCTCACAACTCCATCCCCAGTTAAGGGGCCATTACAGATACATCGAATTCTATATTATGTAGAATTCCGACTGGCGGAGTAGTCAGTCCCTCAAAGATACGCCTATTGCGCTCCCTCCAGACATGCCAAACTGATGCAGCAAGTCTAACTCTAGCCGTCTTGGCCCAACCAGGGTCCATGCCTCGGCGGTCGGTGATCCAGCTAAGGATCCCCCGGATATCTCTGGCACTGCCAACTCCTCCTAACGATCGCATGCACTGCTCCTCCCATATGTGCCAAGTCCATGGGCACTCAAAGAATAGGTGGCCCATAGACTCCGCGTCACCGGTACAGAGAACACACTTCGGGTCTGGAATCTGCATCCCAAACCTAATAAGTCTGTCCCGAGTCATCAACCTGCCAAGAAGGAGTCTGTATGAACAAAGCTGCATTTTACGAGCAATCCCCTTCGCCCAAATAAAGTCATACTCCGCTATCCTATCGTGTAGGATCCGAACCAGATTATAGCAACTTTTAAAACTGAATATTCCAGACCCCCCACCCGAACCAGGATCAACCCAACTCCAGGAGTCCTCAGTCAGGCTAGTATCGATATTAATTCGACGAATCTCCTCCCCAAACTGAACTGTGTAAGGATACTCCTCCGGCCTCCAGCTCCCATCCCTGATAATCCGACTACATTTCACTCCCCTGCTCGCCTCTCTGTCCATCTGAGCCCCGAAGATCTCCAGGAGGGAGCCATTTCCCATCCACGGGTCCAGCCAGAGATCAGTATTCGTCCCATCTCTCATAATCCTACAGATAGCGAACTGAATGACCGGTCTGCACCTAAGAATAGCCTTAAATGAGACCGAGAAATTGTTATCAATCCTACAAGTCCAGAAATTCATCCGCCGCACATATCTGCTAGCCAACCACTCTGCCCAAAGGGAACCTCCCTTGATGAACCGCCACGCCATCCGCACCCCCGATGCCTCCCTAACCGCCCGAAGAGGTCGCAACCCCACTCCTCCTTCCTCCCGGGTCCGGCAGAGTTGTTCCCAAGCAATCGCATGCATACCTCCTCTCCAGATGAAATTAGCACAAATGGACTCCACCTTCCTAATGATAGTTACTGGAATCTGAATCGACTGCAACCAGAACATAGCAATGCCAGAGATAACAGACCGCACCAGCTCAATATGGCCACCAAAGGACAGACCAGCTGCCAGTCAACCTTCCACCCTCCTTTGGGTAAACTCCACCAGGCTGAGACAATCCTGATCCCTGGCATAATTGACCGTCAACGGTACCCCCAGATACTTCACTGGTAACTCTCCTTTCTCTCACCCAGGGCAAGAGCCCATTCCTCCTTGAGTGTGCACAGAGAGCTGAAATAGACCCTACCCTTCTCCCTATTCAGCTGCAGGCCGGACAACCGTCCAAACTCCTCCATAATATCTGAAAGCGCTCTCAACCCCCTCATAAATGGATGCAGGAATACCAAGAGGTCGTCAGCATAAATCAAGTGTGACCCTACCGGCTTGACCTGCCTGAAAAGGGGAACAATTTTCCTACTATGCACCGCCAGGTCCATCATACAAGTAAAATACTCTATCACCAGAGTGAACAGGTACGGAGAGAGAGGATCCCCCTGCCGCAGTCCCCTGTTGCTCGAGAAGCATCCATAAGGAGTACCCTGAATGAGGACCGAAAATGTGGGGGAGTATATGCACTCCCTCACCCTTGCCACCCATCTCTCATCAAAGCCCATAGCAAGCATAAGGTGGCAGAGGAAGTCCCTGTTGACCGTGTCATAGGCTTTCCGCAAATCCAGTTTAACACATGCCTTCATCCCCCCTGGTTTGTTGAAATCCCTCACCATCTCATGAGCAAGAAGACTGTGCTCGGCAATCGAGCGCCCCTTGATGAAAGCAGCTTGATTCCGAGACACCAAGCCCTGCATAATTCCCTCCATACGCCGACACATGAGGTGCGTAATTATCTTGTATAGATAATTACAACACGCAATAGGCCTGAAGTCGGCGAGGGAGGTAGCACCCTCCTTCTTCGAAACCAAGGTCAAGAATGTGTGATTCAGCTCCTTCAGCAGCTTCCCTTCCAAGAAAAACTCCTGCACCGCCTCCAGAACTGGGAACTTTAGCACACCCCAATGACGTCTAAAGAACCCAGAAGAGAAGCCGTCAGGCCCCGAAGCCTTATTAGGATCTGCTTTCATCACAATATCCTCCACCTCCTCCAATCTCACAGGGGCCAACAGCAAGCTATTCCCATGGTGTGTCACCAGCCTCTTCGTGACAAGATCTGGGAATATGGTGGGATAATCGGTTTGCTGATACAAGTCGGAATAGAACCGGACCGCCTCCTCCTGAATCTCCATCGGATCACCAACAAGTCTGCCCTCGCCATTAAGCAGCCTGGGGATGTTGTTCCGGTGCTGTCTGGCACGGATCACATCATAGAAGAACTTGGTGCACCGATCCCCATCATTGAGCCAAGAACACTTGGCCCTCTGGGCCGCACTAATCTCTTGCTGAAGCCTCAAGATGTTGACCTCCGCAATCAGGTCCCGCTCCCTAGCCGCCAACTCACCGCTCAGCATGTCAGCCTGCAGAGCTTCCTGAACCTCACGAAGCTCGGCCTCCTTATCCTCCAGGGAAGACCGCGGCATCTTCTTCACCCAATCCCGAATAGCTCTCTTGACCTGTTTGAGTTTGTAAGCCATACGAAAATGAGCCGTGCCCTCCCGAGTATAGCGCAACCCTCCCATAACAGCCTCCTCATATCCCGCAGAAAGGTACCAGCCATTGTTGTACCGGAATGGCCGGGTCTTCCAAGTGGGCCTCGCAGAGAGACCCACCCAGATAGGGGAGTGATCGCTGGTCCCTGCCGCTAGCCCTTCCGCCATGGAATTCGGGAAGTAGCAAAACCATTCACTATTTCCCAAAGCCCGATCCAGCTGGCAGACAATCCTGTTGTGGACCGCCTTGTTGTGCCAGGTTCAAATGTGTCCGGCTCTCTCCAGACCCCTCAGCCCAGACAAGAGGAGACACCTCTGGAAGTCGTATAAGATCGAATCTGGCACAGGACGACCTCCTATCTTCTCCTGACGATGAAGCATTGCATTGAAGTCTCCCATAAGCAGCAGGGGAAGATGTAGGTGCTCCGCCATACTACCTACTCGCACTATGTCCGCCCACAAGGTCTCCCTAAGCCGCCTGTCATTGGGCCCATAGACTGCTCCAAGAATGAAGTGCAAGCCTCCCTTGTTGATGAACGAAATGCCAATAAGCTGTTCAGTCAGCAAGACCTTTTCCCCCTCCCAACTGTCTCTGTTCCACCGAACCCAGATCCGAGCCATATCACAAAGATCCAGGTTGTGGATATGAGCCCAGTTCGCAGGCGTCCTGCGAGATAACATAGTCTTCCCTCTAATCTTCGTCTCGAGAAGAATAGTAATGTCACTCTTCTCCTTCTTCAGAACTCCACTGATCTCCCTCCATCTCCCAATGAAACACCCACCACGAATGTTCCAGGCAAGGACCGACATTAATTACTTAATGTGAGGACCCCCTGGACACCATCTGGACTGACACCCAAGGGAAGTGTCTCGTCCGTCAGATCTATATCCTCCCCCCTCCCCGTCCCCGAGGAAGGTGCAAGATGGGCCTGAATCCTGGAGAGAGTCAAGGTCCAATCTGGGTTGGCTACGGTCTGATCATCAAGCCCCCCTGGCTTGTACTCATCCTGAGGGGACGGGGCGTGCATTTTCCTGCTATAGACCTGTGCCACCGTAGAAGTCTCCATCCCATCCTGTCTGCTATCCAGGGAACTCATACCCCTGGTCACCATACTCCTCTGGGGCCTGAACGGGACTATCGCACCCTAAGAACCCTCCTGTCTCTGCAGGGTGTCAGTCGTGGACCTCCTGGCCCCCTCCATCATGGACACCTCCTCCATCGGTCTGACTGGCTCCGCCACTCCAGTAATGGGACTGGGTGTCGCCTCTGGCTCCACTACCTCCATCTGCGCTACCGAGGACCTAGCTGTTTCCGTCCCTCGAGTCTGGCAGGCACTAGACGAGTAACCAAAGCACTCACAGAAGGAACACATTGGGGGGACCCAGTCGTACTCCACAGCCTGAGTCAGCACCTCCCCGGACGCCACCTGATACTCAAGGATACTTGGAAGCTCCGTCCCGGCCTTTATCTCCACAAATACTCTGGCGTACATCAGTCTGGTACGGAAAGCCGTAGCCTCATCCGCTTTGATCGGCTTACCAACCAAGCTAGCCAATCGCATAAGCAGAGGGATGCTCCAGTATTTCACCGGAAACTCAGGAAAGCGAATCCAGACATGAATCGCATTCAACACTTCCTTCTCACATCTCAGCTCCGGTGTCCACTCCTTCAGGATAATAAGCCGCCCGTCAAAGGACCAGGGCCCTCCTTGAATAATCCTGGACACATCTTCCTCCAAGCCGAATTTCACGTAGTAAAATCCATTCTCTCGTGAGAAGAACTCTATACTCCCCTTGGGCCGCCACACCCTCTCAGCATAACCCCGAATCTGTCCATAGAACGGTTTACTCCCCAACACATACATCACCAGCGTGTTCTTCCAGAAGTCCGTGACCTCCGCTTTCTCTTCCGCCAATAAATATGCCCGAAGTCCTCCGACCTTCATCGGTGGCACATACTCCATCGACACCGGGCTCTTGTTTCCACCCGACATACACACATCCTTCCAGGATTTGGGACGAGGCCCGTCTGTGCCCGTCCGGGGAGGAGCAGACGGAGGCCACTGACTCCCAACATCTCCAGCAATACTTTTTCCTTTCTCCGCCGTCGTCGCCTTTGGCCGCCATCCCGTCGTAGTGCGTCCCGGACCTCCTCTCTGTCGTCGTGTGATACCAAGGCCGATGGTCGACCTGCCTCCGCTCCTTCCAGGGCCCGTCCGGCTCATACCCTGAGTTTGAGCCCCTCTTCCCCCTCCCGGACGACGTCTCACCACCGTCGTCCAACCTTCATCATCAATCCGGCCATCCCTAGTCCCGGATCCGAATTCAAAAATAGGAGAAACCGGCCCGGAACCCACCCCCGCCGGAGACGCATGTCCCCGGGCCGCCGCCGCCACCGCCTGGGAGGGGTCGGCCGCCCCCCCGGCCGTCGCCGGCCCCTCCCGCTGCTCCGGCAGCCTCTGAGCGAGCCCGCCAGGTCCGCCAGCCCCCCCCCCCCCCCCGCCCGAGGGGCCACCTCCGCCGCCCGCCGGGGGGGGGGGGGGGGGGGCCGCCAGCCCCCTCCCTTTCTCGCCATCATCCTCCTCCCCTCCGCGAGAGGGTCCGGCGGCCGGGGAGGAAGCGCCAGGGAAGCCCTAGGGTTTGCGTGCGTCGGCTCAGGTTCGCACGCGATCGCCATTGCATATATATATATATATATATATATATATATATATATATATATATATATATATATATTGTTAAAAGGGTAAATTTTATTTAAAGATCAACACAAGAAATCTTACAACCATCCATAATCTACAACCCATTTAGGGTGCCATAGCGGTTACATCAAAATCTATATTATGAAGAATTCCTATAGGAGGGGTGGTTAGCCCTTCGAAGATTCGGCAATTCCGTTCCCTCCAGACATGTCAGACGGAGGCTGCAAGCCGTAATCTGGCAGTCTTGAACCATGTTTGTCCCCTCCCTCTACGGTCGCGGATCCCGGTGATGATGGCTCCAATCCCTCTGTCTGTGTCACATCCTTCCAGAGCTCTGCGACACTGCTCAGCCCAGATATACCAGGACACTTCGCACTCAAAGAACAAGTGGCTCATGGATTCATTGTCTACTTCGCAGAGTAAACTTCGGGTTGGGGACATGGATCACAAAGAAGATAAGTATGTCCCTCGTCAGTAGTCGTCCAAGCAGCAACCGGTAAACACACAACTGCATCTTGCGGGCCAACCCCTTGCACCAGATGAAGTCGTAATCCTCGCTAATAGGATAGGTACGTCGCACAAGGTTGTAGCAGCTAATGAAACTGAACTCCCCAGTGCCTCCAGTAGCAACATACGGATCCCAGATCCAACAATCTGTTGACTGACTATGATCGATACCAACCGTGCGTATAGCCTCCCCAAGCTCTAAGGTATGCCGATAGATCTCATGTCTCCAGACTCCATCCCTGATAATATGCTGGCAAGTCAACCCCCTACCAGCCTCCATGTGTGTCTGGTCGTCCAGCATCTCAATCAGAGATTGGCGCTCTAACCATGGATCCCGCCAGAGGACTGTCCCACTGCCATCTCTCATAATCCTCCAAATAGAGGATTTGAGAACAGCTATGCGACGAAGGATGTGCTTGAAAGTGACAAAGTGGTTGTTGTTGAGGGAGCATGTCCAGAAGTTACCCCTCTTCAAATACCAACTGAACATCCAATCAGCCCATAACGACCCACCTTTAATGAACCTCCAGGCCAGCTTCAGACCAGAGGCCTCCCTGACAGACAGCATGGGTCTAAGTCCTACCCCTCCCTCCGCCCGAGGGCGACAAAGCTGATCCCAAGAGATCGCATGCATGCTTCCTCTCCAGATGAAGTTGGCGCAGATGCTCTCCACTTTTCAGATGGTAGCAACAGGTACTAGGATAGACTATAGCCAAAAAAGTGCCAGAGCCGAGATGACTGATCTAACTAGCTCAATGCGTCCACCAAACGACAGACCAACAGCCTACCACCATTTGACTCTCCTTTGAGCATACTCGACCAGGCTGTGACAATCCAGATCCCGCACATAATTGACTGTCAAAAGTACCCCCAGATATTTTACCGGGAGATTACCTCTATCGACGCCCAGGACTTCTGCACGTTCCTCCTTCAGCGTACAAGTGGAGCTGAAGTAGACATGGCTCTTCTCACTGTTCAGTTGAAGCTCGAATAACTTTTCCAACTCTCCCATAATCCCAGAGATCGTGGTTATTCCTTCCATAGAGGGCTGGAGGAAGACCAGGAGGTCGTGAGTAACAGGGGGCTCGATCCTCTTATACAACGGAACCAGCCGCCCACTATGAACCGCCATATCCATCAGACAGATAAAGTACTTCATGACAAGTGTGAACATGTAAGGAGACAGGGGGTCACCTTGTCGGAGTCCTCGGCTGCTGCAGAAGAACCCATACGGAGTACCCTGGATGAGGACAGAGAAGGCAGGGGTCGAGATGCACTCCCTAATCCTCATAACCCACCGCTCGTCGAATCCTATGGCTAGCATCAGGTGGCACAGGAAGTCCTTATTGACCATGTCATAGGCCTTCCTCAGGTCTAGCTTCACACACACATTCTTCCCTCCTGGTTTGTTGAACCCTCTCATGCGCCAGAAGACTGTGCTCTGCAATCGATATCCCCTTGATAAAAACCGCCTGGTTCGGAGAGACCAGGTCCTGCATAATCCCCTCTATGCGCGGGCACATAAGGTGCGTAATTATTTTGTAAAGATAATTACAGCACACTATGGGCCGAAAATCCGCCAGCGAGGTCGCTCTTTCTTTCTTTGGCACAAGGGTCAGGAAAGTATAGTTAAGCTCCTTCAGCAACTTCTCCTCCGAAAAGAACTCCTGGACCGACTCGAGCACTGATATCTTCAGGACATCCCAATGGCATTTGTAAAACCCACTGCTAAAACCATCTGGTCCCGGGACCTTGTTGGGATTCGCCATCTTGATGATAGCCTCCACCTCCTTCATAGAGATCGACGCTAGTAACTGGCTATTTCCATAGGACGTCACCAACTTATTTGTAATGATATCCGAAAACACAGAGAGATAGTCAGTCTAAAAATATAACTCTAAGTAGTACCTGACAGCCTTCCCTTGGATCTTTGATGGCTCTCCAACCAGTTTACCCTCACCATCAAGCAGGTGGGAGAGATTGTTCCTATGTTGTCTGGTCCGGATCACATCATAGAAGAACTTGGAACAACGGTCACCCTCCTTGAGCCAGGAGCATTTAGCGCGCTGGACCGCACTAATCTCCTTCTACAGCCGGAGGATGTTGCCTTCCCTGATCAGTTCCTTCTCCCGTGCCGCTAAGGACCCATCCAGTATATCAATTTGCATGGAGTTCTGGATGGCCCTGAGGTCCGCCTCCTTGTCTTCCAAGGAAGTCCTGGGAGCCACTTCACCCAACTCCGAATAGCCTTCTTCGTGCCCTCGAGGATGTGGACCATGCGGTACTGTGTCGTGCCCTCCTGCTGGCTCGGAAGACCCTCTCCAACAGCCTCCAAGTAACCTCCGAAAAGAAACTAGCTGTTGTTGTAACGAAAAGGACACGACTTCCAAGTAGGCCACTCTGTGAAGCCAACCCTGATAGGGGAATGATCGCTTGTCCCAGCAGCCAGATCCTCAGCCACAGAGTTAGGGAAGCGACAGAACTACTCCCCATTACCCAGAGCTCTGTCCAGCTGACAAGCAACTTTGTTGTTGACGGCTTTGTTATGCCAAGTCCAGATGTGCCCAGTACGCTCCAAGCCATTTAGGCTCCACTGAAGAAGACACCTCTACAAATCATACAAGATCTGATCTGGAATAGGTCTGCCTCCCATCTTCTCCCTTCTGTGAAGGAGGGCGTTGAAATCCTCCATCAAGAGCAGAGGGAGGTGCAAGGAGTCAGCAGTAGTAGCCACTCTGGCAATATCCCTCCAAAGGCCCTCCCGACGCCGTCTGTCGTTGTGGCCATAAACCGCCCCCAGCAAGAACCGAAAACCACCCTTGTTAGAGAAGGAAATAGCAATCAGATTCTCCGACATCATGACCAGATCCCCGTCCCAGCTGTTGCTATTCCATCTAACTTAGATCCTAGCAATGTCGCATATCGCTAAGTTGTGCAACTGAACCCAATTGGGGGGAGTCCAGCAAGAGAGCGTCATCTCCCCTTTGATTTTGGTTTCCAAAAGCACTGTTATGTCGCACTTCTCTCTACGTAACACCTCAGTAATCTCTCTCCATCGTCCTAAGGAGCATGCACCTTGGACGTTCCAGGCGATTACCGTCATTAATTATTAAGAGGATGAGCCCCCTGGAACCCTTCTGGACCAGTACCCGAGGATGGTACCACGTCCGTCGCCGCCATGTCCTCCTCCAACCCAGGAGTAGTAGTATGCTGGTTAGCTGTTTGGGAGAGCACCAGGGCCCAAGCCGGGTTGTCTATACAGATCATCTCGCTGTGGCCAGGCGTACGGCCCTCCTCCCGGGGGTACCCGTCGCACAGAGGGCCAGCACGTCTCTTCCTGCTATAAACTATCTCCTCGGATGAACCACCCTCTCCTCGATGCTCTCGCCCTGATGTCATCATGCCTCTGGTAATCATACTCCTCTGTGCGCAGAAAGTGACCAAAGCCCCACTGGTGTGCACCGGTTGAGGTGAAGTAGTCAGACTCAGTCTACTGGCATCCTCCATGAGCCGGTCCCCCTCCTGCACGTCCCCCTCTACTCTCTCGTCTCCACTAGCAGTCTCCATCACCCGGGATGATCCAGGCTCCTCAGCTGACTCTGGTGGGATCACCGTCTTCTGTCCTCCAGTAGGGCATATACTGGAGAGGTGCCCGAAACAAGCACATTGTGAGCAGGAAGGTGGAACCCATTCATACTCAACTTTATGGGTAAGGACCTCTCCAGACGGAACCTCGTACTCCAATAGGCTCGGGAGCTCTCCACCAGCCCTAATCTCTACGAACATCCGCGCATACATCATCTGTGTCCAAAAGGCTGTAGTATCGTCAGCTTTGATCGGGTTGCCCACCAAGCTAGCAAACCTCATGAGCATGGGATGCTCCAACATCTGACTGGGAACTCCGGAAAGCGGATCCAGACAGGAATAGCATTAAGGACATCCTTCTCACAGCGCAAGTGTAACATAGGAGTACCGTGTTAAAGAACGTTTATGTATACATGTATGCTAGCTTAAATATGCGTCTCTGCAAGTGTAACACAGGAGTACGTGTTAAAGAACGTAAAGAAATTACGTAGCATAACGAAATTACGTAGCAAAGCAAAAATACGTAGCATAACAAAATTACATAACGTAATGTAACTACGTAACATAAAGAAGTATGTAACGGAATGTAACTATATAACGTAACAAAATTATGTAAAGCATAAAATTATATAATTAATATAAAGTCTTCTAAATTTAATTTTAGAAACTATGTTCAAGTTAGGTTTTGTATATCAAGACTACTTATGATAGTTAAAGTTTAAAGATGTGAACTGAATCATTGGAATTGATACTTGATAGGTGATGATTGATAACGAAAAAAATCAAGAACTATTGATTTGAACCAAAAATGTTTTAGCAAATTTTAAAATTGATAAGTTGTTTAAATTGGACTATTTTTTATAAACCATACAATATCCATTTTTACTGCTTGGTGTCGGTTTCCTAGTAACTTTCCATTTCTTGTTGAGTATTGGAAATTGCAACTCATGTTAGAAATTATTGTCTAGGTTGACCGAACGATCAGCAAATCAGTATTATATATATATATATATATATATATATATATATATATATATATATATCATAGAAAAAAAAAAAAAAAAAAATATATATATATATATATATATATATATATATATATATATATATATATATATATCATAGCTTTAGATATTTTTCTTAGAACTCCATGTATCTAACATGAATGTCTTATTGGTTTGAAAGGATTAACATAGTAAGACTATTGGTACTGCTAAGATACACTAATTGAGGCAAGAAGAATTATTTCTTCTTATAGCTTTTGCGTTCTTTACCAAATATATATAACTACGTGAGTCCAGTGTTGAGTTGTTCCACCAAAAGGACTTTGGTCCAAGTAAATTCTATGAAAAATTGCTCCAGGTCGATTTATATTTGCGTTTGGAGCTCAAAATACAAAGGAGACTCCGCCTGAAATTATTAGAATTTCAGGAGATAACTTAAATTTGAAACACATTGCTATAGTATCGTACTAAACCCTAACCTAAGAGTGTGTGTATATCATTTAGAGACGAACTCCCGATAACCATAAAATATTTAGAGGTTGAATTGTCTAAGTTTTGGAATCATAGGACAAAGACATGCAGACACTCGAGCGTAACAAATATGTAATCCATTTGTACATGTCTATTCCATTGGATGGAATATCATGCTAAGTTGTATTCTCGTACTACATGATACTTGCTACACATAAGACATTCATATTCTAATTTATTTGATAGAATATAGTATTGAGTTGTATTCTCGTATTACGTGATACTTTACACGTATAGAAATTCAAATATATGTTATTCCAATGGATGAAAATTACATGTTGAATAGTATTTTTGTATTCATATGATACCTATAATACACAAATCAAGATACTACTTGAGCTAAAAAATGACAAATTTAATAAAATAATAGGCTTAAAGTTGTATGTGATTGTAGAATAGGACATTACGCGAAGGATAACAATTTGGATCATACCGAACGAAATCTTTGCAATAGAATTAATAAAAACTGATGTTGCGTTAAGAGAAGGTAAGTGCTTAGCTCACTTTTCCTAACCTATAATTCTTGTTTATGCCTATTTTGATTAAAAATTCGATTAGGTGTATTAAGTAATATATTTTTATATTTCCTGCAGGAAAAGGGTCGGACCACTTAGCATCATGTCATCATGCCACAACATGATCCCTGGTAACAAATTGCCTTGAGAATAGTCAAGTGTGAGATCCAAACACATTCTCCAAATTGCATCATTATATAGGAAAAACTGTAATATGATTATGTTAGTGACTATTAGGACATAGGAATAGTTTGGACACTAATAAATCATCAAATTTAGAATTATTGTAGTCTTATTCCAAGTTGACACTATAATAAGTACTTAGAGTTTTGTTAATTTCAACTTTCCCATCAAATATTGGACTTTGATTTTCAATTTCATATTATTTACTTCACTGTTTTTGAATCGAGGACTTGCATGTCTTTGATGACCATATGTTCATTAGATGAAGACATGGTTGAGGAAGAGACACTTCTCATATATCGTGGATGAGTCTGAAGAGTAGTGCAGGCAGAGGGTAGAGCAATAGTTTTCTTTTGTGTATTTGTATAGTCCTTATTTATTACTTTTTGAGACACAAACTAGACTTGTGAGATGTAAATATTGATGGTTTATGTTTATAGATGTAAATTATTCTCAGTCTATTATTGGTTTTAGTTTGTTCATACTTTTATTATATAACTTTACAGGCGAAAATCGTGATACAAATACAGGTGTATTTGTTTGGCGCATAACCTGAAATGTTAGTTACGTACTCGGCTCGTTGTATTTTGGAAGCGGGACATGACATGTAACAGAATTCAAATGATTATCTTTCCAAATATCAAATCAAAAATATTATTAAGAAATACGTTTATGGAAAGGACCTATATTGAAGAAATTGTCTTCAATTCCCACAAAAAAAACCCAGTTCTATAGATAAATTATGGTACTTTACATACAAAAAAAAAATTATATTCAAGAAAGAAACTTACAGCTTCAAACATTTTGACTTCTTACAGTTACAACGCTTGCATGCCTCACTTTCACCACCATTATCCGACTTACGCCTGTATACGGAAATAAACCATTTCCAATGAACTTAAGGCCAAAAAAATAAGGTACATGTACGAAGGATGTGATGCATGGGAGCACATGAACTTACTTCTTCTTCTTAGGACTCGTATGATTTAAATCCTCGCCCAGTCCACCAGTTGGTACTTCTGAAGAATCACTATGCACACCCTCAAGGTCCTGAACATCAGTGCCATTAAATTGATCTTTTTCAGCATCAAAGGACGAAGCTGTCAATGGAGGAAACGGGCTAATCGTACAAGGCATGCTGATTAGACGTCTACCAGAAGAGAGAGTTTCCGGAGTGACCATTCTATCCTTTGAGATTGCTGCAAGGGTGTTCAAATGCAGCCCAATACCAGGCAACATGTGTGGTGACAAACTGCTTCCTGTCCTTGACAATTTTAAGTGCCGGTCATCTGAAGTGAACTTCCCAGTAGATGGCAATGAAACTGAAGGATGGAAGGTTGAATTATTGTTTGAATCCTTTCCAGAAACTCCGGATACCTCAAAAACCAAACAACGCCTTCTCATTCCACGGTGAATTTGAGAATCGACCTGCAGAACGAGAGACTGTTCATCTCCATATAACTGATGCTACGTAGTTTCAGGACAGAAGGCATTTTGCCAGTTAGACGTAAGATCTTTGTACACAAGATAAGTATGATATCATGAAGATGCTTGGCAAAACACTCCTATTATATTTTTTTTATAATTCTTAATCTGGAATTGATATTATAGCTTTCAGTGTTGGTACCCAAAAATTCATACCTTGTGGAACCAAAACTGGGGTATACGAAACATATTGTACAAAAGCTCTTAACATATTATGTTTCCTAGTGAATTCACAAAACAAGCATGCACAAACAAAGTGGAAGAATGAACTACAAACAGAGTGGAAAAAGGAACTACTAAAAGGAGGCCAAATTACACAGACTCCATCGGGGTGTTACTTGTAATGCCCAGCTCCGCACGGCGCATTACGCTGAGGCGTTGACTCAAAGAGTCGCATTGACCGAATGAAATGTATCGATGCGAATCGATATGAGAGTTATATTGTCCCGAGCAACGCATCAAACTAAGTCGATGCGAAGAGTTGCATTGTCCCAAAAAAATGTATCGAGTTAAATCGATGCGAAGCGCCGCATTGCCCCGAAGGATAAGTGCGTTGAGACGGCTCGAAAATTCTAAGAAATCGAATCGACCAAGGCGCAAGTCCGAATCGATTTTAGTTGGTTTCATGTGCAGGCTATACGTTTACGCTGAAATATTAGAGGTCGACATTTTTGCCTTATTCAGAAAGGGGTCCGCGAAACCAATCGTCGCCTTGCGACGGACTGAGGCGTTGGCACGGTAAGCCAAATCGAACGTATAATTCAATAAAGCACGAAGTGCTCAAATGGCTAAGTCAGGAGAGTTGGTCGTACAACGAAGTTATGAAGTCGAGCCGCATCGGCTCGGCGAAACGACAAGGCGTATCGACTCAAGGTGGGAGGATTGACTCTTCTTTTTACTCCTTCGTGCCTAAGTCAGAATATATCATTGTATGCTAAGTTAACCTATCGACGCCACGAGCGTGGTCCGATCGGAAGATAAATCATAGTGTGTGTCGAACACTAGTTAAAACAATTGAAATGAAACGTGCATCAAATGCACGAGTTGCTATGGAACATTGGATATCGCAAATGCGAGTGCCTCGGTGCGCAAGCCGCAAGAACATAGGATAACTGTATTCGGCGAGTGCCTTCATGCACAAGCCATTCTGTGCCTTCGCGCACGAGTTAGAAAGGCTAGCACATTGGAAAAAAATAGGCAAGCGCCCTAGCGTGCAAGCCACGAACAATGAACACTAAGTCATAGAACATGAAAATACGACTTCGATGCGTGCAACAAGCGCACGACGCGAAGAAAAGATGATAAATGTGTCAAAACGTGCCTACGTGCACAAGATCATAAAAGATGGCTTCGTTACGAAAGAATACAGTTGTGGCATGAATGTGACGAAACTGTCAGATGTGGCATAATGCCTAGAAAGGTGTTCGGGACCTTCGAGTCGTTCGGTTGACGAACATTGAGTTGAGGCATGATGTCATTGAACATTGAAACAAAGTATGAAATGGAAGAAAATTGAGATGATAAAGTCTGAGTCTCGGACTCAAGACTATGTTTGGTTGTTTGAATAATAGTGCGTTGCATGGTCGAATGGAATGGACTTGAGATAATTGAGATAATAGCCCGTGCACGGGTGTTCCCTTGAACGGACAAGTGCCGGGACGCCGGAACCGTTTGGCCTAGGAGGGAGTTGCTCTTTGATAGGCGCACATCCGTAAGACGATTAGCGACCGCTTAGCGAGATGTGAAAAACCGCAAATGATGGTATGCAGCGGTAGATCTCCGTAATTGGGACAGCAACCCACAGTTACCCACTACGAGAGGCGCCGGGCTACCCAATTCGAGAAAGAAAAGAAAGAAAGAAAAGAAAAAAAAAAAACTTTAGTCCATCCTGGCACGAATACGCCAACGACCATTTCATATAGTTAAGGAACGATGGGTTAAAAGTGCGGGCACGTATGTATCCTGCGCACATAGATCCTGCTTAGAAAGCACTTATAACATGACAGGGAAGGAATGGGACGTATTCACCTTGCGTCAGTGCAAGGACGAGTGCGTCGACTTGGTAAGAAGTCGCGCCACGAAACAAACACGAGATTGCTTGCATGCTTGCCTATTCAATTCGAATAACATGCTTTACTGCTTTCGAATATGCCATGAAATCGACCCTAAGGAGAATACAGCAAGATCATAAGCTAAGTTGCATGATTGAACATAAATACTAAAATATCGGTTTAGAAAGTTGGTCTTTTCGTCAGTACATGCGAGGACGAACGTACTGATCCCCCACCAGCTTTCATGCAGGGTGCAGGGAATGGATTACTCGTGGCGAAGCTTCGCTTGATCGCGCAGAGGCATGGAATGTCGTAGCGTTTGAAGCGTGCGATCGCATTGACGCTCGGACTTGCAACAAGATTGATGCGGCCGAGATATAAAAGACATGATGTATGGAACGGTGAAATCCTTTGTGGGCAAGAGAGAACCTGAGTGTTGTAGCCAACCTAGCAAATTTAGTTTGGCTATTAAAAGTCTTTGTAATCTCAATTCGAATATCAATAAAGAGAATTGTTTCGTATACTCTGTTTTCCTTTCGTTGTTAATATCAATCAAAGATAACCATTTGAGAACTTGTCATCTTGCCTTGCACGAGCGCAACTCCAGCCTCGTACAGCATCACGCCCCCTACGAGGACGATGATTCGGGTGATTCCGGGTCGGGGCGTGACATTACTGCCCAAAATTAAAGAAGAAAAAAGACTGGACACTACCCATGTCATGTTAAACGCATCTATAATTTGCAAAGAAATATCAAAATATAAAAACCTGTAAAAAAACGTAGACTCCTGTATTTATCGATGTAATTCTGGAAGACTAGCTTTGCATAGGTTTTATAAAAACCCACCTAATTCCTATCAAGATAGAATGTCCCAAAACATGCATACAATCTCTGTGTATATATTAACTGTTTAAACTGAAAAGCTATTACTAATGCTTATGATATTTTCTCAGCTTTAGCATTACCACAGTTGAATCAATATTAAATGTTTATTATTTAAAATACTTATTCTTATTGGATCATCAAACGTAGACCAGTAACCATCCACACAACACAATCCAATCCTAAGGACCAGATATAGCCTTATGGCATGATACCAATAAAAACGAAAGTTGTGAAAAGCGCTAGGCGTTAGTCAGGCGGGTACCTTCCGCCTAGCGCCTAGCCCGACTGGGGGTGTGTGGGGGTGGGGGTGTGGGTGGGGGGGAGAGGGGGAGTGTGCCTAGATCTAGGAGGTTCAAAAAAACAAAGATAATCTAAACAGATCTACTAAAAATTGCAAAAAAAATCCATAAAACCCCAAAGCATGCTTAGTCGGGCGTCAGGGGGACAAGGCGAACACCTAAGCGGGCATCAGGCGAGCACCCGGCGCCGCCTAGGCAGCCGCCTTTTAGAACAAAGATAAAAACAACCTCGATAAGATTACAATATAGGGGTGAATAGATGATATCACATGCATACAAAAACCTAAATAGGAATCTAATTAGGATATGTATATCTTGTTGTTACCTCACAGTCCAATGAGATGCAAGCGTTGTTCCCTTCTCCAATTTTCTGAGTTTGACCATTCACTGCCTGTTTCTGGCTAGCGCCTGAGCGTATTTGTGGTGTATGATCAACCCCATGTTGCTCACCAGCCTCCCCATTGTTATCTAGAGCAGGACCTTCTGCAGCTTTTTGCAAGCAAGAGCCATAAGCAATGTCAGGCTGCATGTTCCGTGGAATGTCAATGACATCTACACGTCCGGATATTGAAGAGGTCTGTTTGTTAGCTTTAGCCACCAAGTTTTCAATCTGACCCTTGCAAGTCTCAGAAACAGTTGAGGAATCAAAAATCGGCATCTCATCAACACCATCAGATATTAGATCCTCCCAACCACATCCTGCCACTTCCTCCTCACTTCCTTCAGCCTGACTTTTTTCCTGTAGATCAATTTCAGTTTCAAACAAAACTTTCCTTCTCTCAACACCATCCGGAACAAACGGAACAACTTCAATCGGTACTAGCTCAGTGTTGAATTTAAGATCCGCTTTGATTCCATAAGAAGGTGCCATATTATGGTTGGGGCTGCCGCTATCATAGTGAACTTGAGTCAAGTTACTAGGTTGAGTTGAGGATTCATCAGGAGGATCTACAGTAGCTTCATTGAGCACACATGCTACATTGCTCTTTTCTTGTGCAACAACCGAGCAAGAGGACAGTTCCGTGGCATTTGATATCTCTGGACATAACTTGGTTTCTACCGGACTCTCAGAAGATATCTCAAACTTTGACAAGTATGAAAAAGGTTGCCTGAAAATAGAAGGAAACACATGATTTGACTTCAATAGTTTAAAGTTTGAACTAGAATTTTAATAAAGTGTCATCAATTTATACCTTATTAGAAACCTTGATTCTTTTTGTGAATTGACATGTGGCGATGAGAAGACCGAAGATATAGATGCATAACTCAGAGAAGGAAATAGTTGTGCACCGTTTACTGATTTAACAGGTTGGATAGGAGATAGATTATTGATGAAGTTAAAGATTGGAGAATCCTGCATCAAAATAACAGAAGATGAGGCAAATTGCTCGGAGACCGCTACAAACTGTTGAGCTCTTCAATTTACAAAATACAGAACAAGGCATAATAACAAAGCATGGAGCTCGCTGTCTGGGCATCTACTAGTGTGACCATGTCTCTATCCTTTTGATCTTCATAAGAAGACGATAGCCTTCCAGTTCTTCAATTCATAGGAAAGCTGCTACGCTTATAATAACTAAGAGAAGAAGAAAGGACAAATGCCTATTCATCCGGTGGTGTCCCAGTACAACCATGCCAGCTAAAGAATTCAGAAAGAAAAGCATATGTGGCAATACATAGGAACGCCGGCAACCACATAAACTCCAGTACCAAGTGATAATATATTTAAATAAAAGCATATGTGGATATGACGACATTAACTCCCGTACACCCACGCCAGCTAAGAATTCAGAAATAAAAGCATTTGTGGCAATGTATATGAACACCGAGTAACCACATTAACTCCAGTACCAAGTGATCATATATATAAAGATTGTGGTTGACATGAAAGACTATTCGATCTGAAAGAATAAGATGCTATGATGCTTTCCTAAGACCAAGTTTCAGCGAGTCTAGTTCAGCGCTTCAAATAGCTGATAGTTTAATGTAACGATGGTAATGATGGCACATCATGTTAGAAAAGTGTACCGTCTGTCCAGACTTCAGGTTAAAATGACAATGTCACTCCTCAAGGTTACGAGACTATTAATCAGCACCTCATAATTCATATTGAGACATCCAAATCTCAGTTCTTAGAAATTTCTATCAATTTAGTGCAACACAAGATTCTCGGAAATTTCTAACTCCAAAACACCAAAAATGGAGTTAGCAAAAGTCCAATATTATTGGATTTTCGTGAAACTCCACTCTAAAGTCCACTTTCTTCTATATATTTTTATAAGACCATCTCCAACCCAAGTCCTCAAACCTCAAATTGAGGAAATCCCCTCAAAATCCATCTCCAACCAAGCCTCAAATTGAGGGAATTTCCTCAAATTTGAGGGAAGAGAGAAAATTCTCAAATTTGAGGATCCACTATTCATGACCATTTTGCCCTCCAAGTTATAGTTAATTACTAATATATCTTACATATGTTAAACACTAAACTTAATTAACTTACCATATTTTCTAATTTATAATTATAAATAACATAATAATTATACTATTAAAATATTCTTGTTGAGATCTTCAAATAGAATCTAATATTGAATATATTTGTAGTATTTTTTTATTAGATCCATTTGATTAATAAAATAATATTTTAAATAATTTGGCAGAAATTAATAGAATAACATCAAACTTTCAAAAATTAAAATACAGATATAAACAAGTACATCAAAATTTAAAATAACGCAACCAATAATATAATATTAAATAATATAATATTATCTATAAATATTATGAAATAACATTAATGTATATGATTATATTAAATAGTTGTATAGATATAAATAATATAATATTATTAAATAATATTAAAATCATATAAATAATATAAAATCATAAAATATTTTCTCGGTAAATAATATTAATAATATAACATTAATGTGTATGATTATATTAAATAGTTGTAAAAAAATGAATTTATGTATAAATAAATAATGGTTGTTTATTATTTGAGGATTTATGGGTTGGAAATGTAAAATTTTGAGGATAGCATAATACAGGAATATTCCTTAGTCCTCAAATTGAGGGAATTTTTGATGATGGGTTGGGGATGGCCTAACTTAAATATAACTCCAGTTTTGTAACCGGAGTTTCATCATTTCAAACTCTGGTCTCAAATCTCAAAACTCCAAAATGAACCTAAATCCATTTTAGCAAACGCTGCCCACAAACTACGTCTTAGAGGGTGTCGCCTCAAGGATGCATGATCGACTCACATAAACAGCCTCTTCATATACGGAGGTAAGGTTGCGTACATCTTAACCCTCCTAAACCCTGTGAGAGCGGGAGCCTCGTGGCACGGGGATGCCCTTCGTTTTATTAAAAGGTTATGCAACTGAAGGAAAGTAGAATCCTTGCCTATCTATTGATCTTTAAACTATATACGGTCAGTAGGAAATGTCAATTGACGATGAACTTCAGCTAATCTTCGAGATTTGAAGAAGAGCACAAGATCTAGAATTGATCTACAACAAAACATGGAGAAAGGGAGAAGAAGAAAAAAAAGGACTTTTGGATAAAACTAACAGAAAATAGCAAAGAACAATCAGATGTGACATGAAAATAAGTCAAACAGAACCCCTTCAAAGAGGAATTTTCAATTGTTCATCTAGTTACCATGCCACAAGAAGCATTTAACATCAATTACAGCTTCAAAAATGTAAATTCAGGAGAGAGAAAACTCACAATAAGTTAGAATAGCAAAAAAATCCAAACTTTTTTACTAATGTGTCCAAAAAAACCCTAGCCAAAGCCCTAAAACAAATTACAACAAGGAAGACCCACTCATATCAATCTCTCTCATCCAATTATATATCATCTGTAGGTCAAAACCCTAATAAAACTAATTATACCCAAAAAGAAGACTCAGCTATATCAATCTCTGTCATCCAATTCCAGTAACACCATCATTTAGTTCCCTAATTAGTGACATGAAAGGGCTAATTAAGCAGATTTTATCAGCAAAAAATAAAAAACCAGCGAATTACACCAAAACAACGGCATCTAATCCAAACTTTCCCACTACATAGTATCCAAAACTCGAATTCCGCAACAAACTTTCCAAAAACTAAACAAAAACCCTAAAAAAAACAAAACCTAATCGAATCTGAGCCTCCGTTCCGACCAAATCCAGAGCAATTGCCACTGCCAACTTCCGATCATCCGATCCGAACAAACGGAACCGGGAAACCACTACAATCCACCAAAATTCCTAAAAAAAAAAAATCACCAAAAATGGGGAAAAGGAGAGGGAGTCGAAGCAGATCGGACCTCGAACTTAGAGATCGGAGTCCCGCCGACCTTGCTCCTCTCCGGCGTGTCCATGGGATCTCTCCCACATCTCTCTCTCTCTCTCTCTCTCTCTCTCTCTCTCTCTCTCGAAATTTCTAGATTTCAAGAAGTGGTGGAATGGCGGGAATTGATCCAATTATTTTAGTCACGCTCCGATAACCGGCATTGGGGACCACCGTCGCAATGGACAGACAATGACCCGGGGAAAAGAAGAGGAAACGCTCCCCCACTATTTATTTCCAACTTTTCTGGGGGGGTGTGGTCACCGTCTCTTACGAACCGGATGGCGGTGTGAACACCGGGAGAAATAGTTGTTAATTTTGGCGGTGAGTTTATGCGACCGTTAACGCTCCTCCGCGGTTAATTGCTTTTTAAGCGGGAGAGGAAAAAAAAACAGATATTAAGGAAAACGGCACGTTGGCTGATTGGACTGCCGGGAGGACCCACAAGGAGAGCGATCTGCTGCTCGACTCGAACAGGAAGTCTTTAAATGGACCACTCGAAAATTGACGCGCAATGGAAGCCGCCAACAATTAAGGGTGTAATTATTGAATTATAGTAGTGCAAACTTAGGCCTCATTTGGTTAAAGTAAAGGAAAGGAAATTAATTCTTGTTATTTTTCTTTTGTTGAGAAATTATAATTTTTATTAAAAAAAATCGATGTTTGGAGATGACAACAAAATTAAAAGAAATTTTGAATTTTTTATGGGTCTCGTTTGATTGCCGGAATCATAGAATTGTGAAAAAAAAAGTTATTCGATGTCAAAGAAAAAGAAAAATATGAGTAAAGAAAATTGATTTCCATAGGAAATAAAAATAAATGAGAAAATGGTTTCTCCATCCAACCGATGATTCACTTTTTCACTATAAGAAATTCAATTTTCTTTCTAGTTTTCTTGTCCCCTCCAAATACCGAGAAAGAAAATTGGATGAAAACTAAAAAAAATTCAAAAAAAGTGAAAGAATAATGAATTGATTTTCTTTCATTTTCGCGAACGAAATGAGACCATGTGGGAAAGTGAATACTTGGATAGATAGGGGAATCATTTTTTCCTTATTTTTCTTCCCTATGGGAACCATTTTACTTTTCTCATACTTTCCTTTGACAAAAGAATGACTTTCCCTTCCCAATCACATGATTACACAAACCAAACTAGGCCTTAAGCCTCGTTTGGTTCGCGGAATCTTCGGGGTCGAAAAGGAAAGTGATTACTTTCCTATGTTTGGGTGTCAAAAGAATTGAGGAGGAAAGGAAAGTGATTCCCAATGGAAGAAAAATTATGGAGAAAAGTAATTTCATCCATCCAATCAAGGAATCACTTTTCCACATTGAAGTATTCACTCTCCCTTCCAAATCATTTGGCATTCCCAAACATCGGAAAGAAAAATCAATGGGAATCTTAATTTCCCAAATGAAGGAAAATGCCATTCCGCGAACCAAACGAGGCCTTAGGCCTCGTTTGGTTCACGGAAAGGAAATGCATTCCTTTGTAAGGCCTCGTTTGGTTCGCGGAAAGGAAATGCATTCCTTTGTATTTTCCATGGGAATGGAAAAGTAGGATTCCTGTCACATTTCCTTTCCGTTGTTTGGTTGGTGCATGAAAGGAAAGCAAAAATATAGCAATGTTCCAATAATATCCTTACATATAAAATAAAAATAACATTAATGGTAAAATAAGCAATAACACATGGTTACTTTTGTCATAACTTTTGTAATAAATGTTGGAAAAGGAGGAGGGAAAATCAATCCCATGGGTCATGAGTGGAACCATATTCCCTCCAATTTTTTCCCTTGTGAGGAAATTGATTCCCAAGTTTGTGGTTACCAAACAAAGGAAAGGAACAACTTTCCTTTCCTACTTCGAATCCGTGAACCAGACGAGGCCTTAGAGTATACCTGCTCTTCTAGAATGATTGTTAAGGATAATTAATATATAATTTTTTTTACTTGTAATTATCAACATTCAATAAGCATTAAAAAATTTAAAAAAACTCATTGAAAAACGTTGTCAAGCCTTAATAAAAAAACATGTACTAAAAATTATTTTATTGGGACTCCATGACTTTTTCCAAAGCAAATACTTTTCTATTGTTTATTGCACAGTGATAACAATTTCAAAGAAAAAAGCTATATATTAATTATCTTTAACATGTATTCTAAGGGTACATGTTTAAAAAAAAATTAGAGAAATTTTGAGTCGCACCCCACTTACTTTACCATATTTAACGGTGCACCATGTTTGCCATGAAATATAAAGAGAAATTTTGAGTTGCATCCCACATTATTTAACCATATTCAAGGTGCACCCCACTGTTTTACCATAATGTACAATACCCCCCACTTTCGTCAAAAACTAACGGTCAACAGAGTTGACTGTTAATTTTTGACCAAAATACCCCTAGCAAATTACCATTATTACCAGTTCCCCCTCATCAGCTTGGAAAATTGGAAAGGGTATTTCGGTCAAAAATTAACGGTCAATGGAGTTGACCGTTAGTTTTTGACGAAAGTGGGAGGTATTGTACATTATGATAAAACAGTGGGGTGCACCTTAAATATGGTGAAATAATGTGGGGTGCAACTCAAAATTTCTCAAATATAAAAGAACAGAACAATTATCGGAGGACTGGACTTTTACTTCACAATACAAACTCGCTTGTACAAAAAAATCATAGGGACGAAAACCTAGGTACAGCAATCTAAGTACAATTGTTTATTTTAGATTCTGAGGGATGACGGTAGAGGCTCGGGAAAGCGACGGCAGCTCTGCCTTACTGTCACGACCCGCACCCTAGAGTTAGGGCACGAGAACGTAACGACGCCCAGCCTACGCCGTAGTGTCGGCGGTAGAACGCTGTCCTAGGTCACAACATCTAACAATATAAAGCTAAGCAGTTTTATACTCCCCGAATGGGGGTGACATAGCAGATACAAACTCAATCACATCTAAGGTAGAGCATGATAAGGATAGATAAAACATAAAATCCAAGTAAATACAGGAGATAGAAGTCTAAGTGTCTAAGATACATGAACCCAGAAGTACATCTCAAAACTCAAATAAAGATACAGTAATCCACAAAGTAAATACAACTCCTGACAAAATGAAATAACTACCTAAACAACCTCTAATGTGTCTCCTCTAGGCTAGCAGGCACCTCCAGGCTATCTGTAAAAATTTTCAACAGGTCCAGTCAGGACTGGAACGAGCACATTACATCTCAACAGTTCATAGCAGGTTAGAAAATATAAACATGCAGTAAAGTAAGATACAAGTGCTGAAGAATACAGTATGTAAACAGATAGAGAGAACTGTAATAGAAATATCTACTATAAGTAGAGAACTAACAGTGGCTAGTAATGTAGAGTACAGGATAGCACATGTGAACGGAACAGATTGGTACATGATCTACACTAAAGAGTTGTACATGATCTACACTACTAAAGAATTGTTCACATGACTACTAGCACTCCCCCGTTTTCCCCAATCAGTACACAAGGATCTAAGCAGGTTATGTTATTGTACAGGATATCACATGGGGCCCTTAAAAGGGTGCACATGATAGTATACATGAAGGCTCTGTGAACATGAGAGTACATGATTCACAAGAGTGTACATGTATGGTGAAAGCACAGGAGTACATGATGAAAGTGAAACGCACATGACATAATGTACCCGATGCTCCCGAGGGAGATAACATCGCATGAAGAGATCCGTATAGTACTAATCCGTGATAATGTCGTGACAGCACAAGTAAAGTAATCTACTGCAGGTAATAATTCTAAGCAGGATATGAAATGATCAGAGAATGTACTCGCCTTGATAACCTGAACAGCTGATAAGTAAAGGGGAGGTCCCACTGAAGCCACAGAGTCCTATTTAAAGCAACACAGGTTACAAGGTGTTCAAGTTGAAATAAATAAAACTATACTAGCCATCTATATTATTCTAGGTTCTTCTAAGTCAAAACATCTCTAGGTCGACTCCGGTCAATAATCCAGTCAAACTAGGTCAAGTGTTGACTTATAGTTGACTTTGGGTCAACTGGTCAACTCTGGTCAAACAGGGTCAATTCTAGTCTAATATAAAGTGTACTTCGTTATTTGTACGTCAAAACTTACGACACGTAAATCAAGATAAGAGGATTATCGGTAAGGTTGATAATCTTATTATAGTGATCCACATGTCCAACTTGTCAATTTCAGCGATGTGAGATCACTGGAATTGACTGATCTCAGTTTCATTGTACTAATCCCGAAATACGAACATTATATGAATTAATTATTAATTAATTATAAAAAGGTTAAACTTAGAGAAATTATCAACAAACATTGTCGGACGATGAAATGAACATCGCCAACGTGTCCAGAATGGTCAAATTAGCTAGGATAGCCCACCCAACGGTCCAATTTGGACACAAGGACAAAAAGGTAATTTCGGGTCAAAACGGTGTCCGTGTCGGAGCCGTTTTGCACCAAAAAACGTGCAAGAAAATAAGTCTATAAAATATAACAAATTATATGTCCACGCAACCAGAATGTCGATACGAACCCAACGGTATCTCCAGAATTGGATTCCGTTGACCCGATCTCAATTTGGCCCGTTGACCAGAACTTGGAATTCCGGTTTGCACGGAAATACTTGCCGGAGCCAAAGTTCTCAAAACTCAGCAAACTACCTGTCAACGAGTCCAGAATGATGATACGAACTCAACGGTATCTCCAGAATTTGATTCCGATGAGCCGATCTCAAAATGACCCGTTAACCCGGATATTTGTATCCGACTTGCACCGAAATGCGTGCCAGACCCAATGTCCACCAAAACCTAGCAAATTATATGTCAATGAGTCCAGAATGACGATACGAACTCAACGGTATCTCCGGAATTGGATTCCGATGAGCCGGCGTCAAAAAGTCCCATTGACCCAGAAAGTGGAACCCACTTTGTACCGAAAAACGTGTCCGGGACCACGTTCTCCAAATCTAACAAATTTTATATGAAAACATGCCAGAACGACGCCACAAGTCTAATGGTGGTGTCAGAAATGAAATCTGGAGTCCCGTGTTCAAAAATAGAATTTTACAAGTTGGAAATTACGAATTCGGACGACCAACTTTGGCGTCGAATTCAACCAATCAAACAAGCTCACAATGAAACGAAACTGAAGGGGTAGAAAGAGGGTTATACCAGCTTCGCACCGGAACTGGTAGCACGCCAAACGGAGCTGCGGTGGAGGAGATACAAGCTGACGAAGTTGGTCCCGCGAAACTGTCCAAATTTAATACAATTTAAACGGTCAATTTGGTGGCCGGTTTTCATGTATCAAACGATAAAATTAACGGACGAAAATTGACAGGGATGAAGGTGGATATACCGAGATTACGACGGAGCAAAGAAATCCCCGATCCAACGGTCGGATCTCCGGGAAAACGTGCGCGAAGTCGCTGCGACGGAGCACCAAAACGGACTCAATCTCGCGCGCGTCACGACGGGACGTCGTGCAAAACGCACGAATTGCCTCTACGACGCGTCCCGGAGGACGTTGGCCGCCAGGGGAGGCAGCCTAGGGTGCGCCCAGGGGGGGCACCCACGGAGGGGTCGGCCACGCCGGTGGACGGCCGGCGGCGGTGCGGCAGCTCCGTTCGTGCGCGCGCGCAAGTGGAGCACTGCTGCTGCCGTTTGTTGCTGCGACTGTGACTGCGCACGGAGGGGCTGCGCGGCCTAGCCCCGTCGGCGAGGGTACGGGGGCGTGCAGCCTCGACGACGGTCGACGACCACTGGAGGAGGTGGTGGCGGAACTGGTGGTTGACGGTGCAATGGGTTGAATGGTGGTGGTGGTTGCTTATGATGGTGGTGGTGGTTTCAAATGGAGGAGGAGAAGAAGAAGTGATGGAGGAGAAGGAGAAGACCATGGTGGTCGACGGCCAGGTTGGGCCAGGGCTCGGCCAGCCAAGGAGGAGGAGGAATGGTGTTTTGGTCGGGCATGGTGTAGGTGATGAGGGAGATGTTGGTTGCATGGTCGGGTTACATGGGTGCTGTGGTATTTGTGTGTAGAAAAAAGAAGGAGAGAGAGAGAGAGTGATAACATTAAATGAGGAAGAGAGAGAAATGAGAGAAAAAGTTGTGTTCTCTTGGGGTTAGGGTCGGCCACATGCTGGAGGGGGAATTTGTGGGTGTGAGGGAGAATTAATGGTTAGGATTTATTTGAGGGGATCAAAAGGCTAGGATTGATTTGGCTAGAAATAGATCATTCTAATGGAAATTAAATACATAGAAATTTCCAATAAATATTAGAAATAGATAGAAGGAATAATTAATATTTTTGGACAAAAAAATATGAGGGCGTCATGATAGAAAAAATCATGGAGCTGGACTGGACTCGGTGGAGCCGGATTGGGTCAAAATCGGACATTGTGCAAAAATAGAATTAAAATTAGGTGTCGATGATCATGGAAAAATAAGTAGCACATGGAGATTCCAATAAATGGGACACAAGTGGCAGACGGATAGTAGGCTCAAAGTGGGCTATGTCCATAGTTGGGATGACAAGTTTTGGTCGACAGGGGACCCACAAATCAAGTTGGAAAATGAATGTGATGCTGTGGCGTGAAATAAAATCGGGTCACGTGTCGGGAAAGTTGTGCGAATCAAATGGAGCCCGAAATGACGTGTCTATGTGGGAAACGAAGGTCATGGGTGACGAGCGTCTCGAGTAGATCATCAATGAGGAGTTGGTTTCAAGGAAATGACTGGTCTGGCGCTCCCAATTTAAATGTCATGGTAACGCGCTGAAAATGATCAAGGAAAAGAGTGGAAAAATCAATTACTGATCGAACGGTCTAATTCGACCCGAAGTTCGGCGAAGCAGAAAGAGCACAAGGGAACAAGTTTGGGTGGGACACCATATACCGTCATGAAGGTAATCGTGTCCACTCCAAAACTCGTGAAGAAGATTTCCAGAGTTGAACATCCCTGATACTCCAAATATCAATGGCATGAAAAGTACACTTAAGGGAAAAATAACAAAATTAATTATTTGATGAAACTAAACAATCAAAAAATAAAATAAAATAAAATAAAAATTCAACCCGAAATTCAGGGTGCTCACATCCTACCCACCTTATAAAAATTTCGTCCTCGAAATTAAAATGTCCCTACTCCCTCTAGGTCAAACCCCCAAAATCAAAGTCCCAGAACTTAAACAAATCATACCATCAAATAAAAGACAATATCCAGGGTCATGGTAACGGTAACAGTGAAGTCTCATCTAGGTTTACTAGTCATGCTAACCAACGGTCATAGGGTATCAAACACACAAGCAAATCCAGGGTGCTAAACGAGAAAAGATGCAGAAATATCAAATCATCAAAACTGTAAGACAGTCTACCATCCCATGTGAAAACTGGTACTCATCAAAAATAAAGAAAGGTAACCACCAATCATCTAAAATGGTACAGAAAATCAAATTGAAAATTAAGGAATTGAAAATCACTTGCATTGAAATCCAATCGCATTATATAATATAGAGAGCATTAGAGAGGGAAAACTAGCATCATGTGTATGGGGATATGTTCATACGGTTAGATAGTAGGCGTGTGTGTACGTATGTATACATGAAAGTATATACGAGAATTTGGGTTTTAAAACAACAGCTATCAAGTTACACTAATCATGGCATTTTGGTTAAACACCCTACAATACGCAACACGCAACTTATTTAATCATAACATGCATAGCTAACCATATATATAAAAAGTAGAGACTTAGTTATGTATCTATACAATTTATAACATGGATGTATAAAAACTATATATATATCTCTATATAGATACATGTTCATAACATAGAGAGGAAGATTAGGTTACATGACAGTATATACTATGTTAGTGTGTGTGTGTGTGTCCTTGTACAGGGTTATAGCTTAGTATTAAAAAGTTAAACCAGGTTTTAGTTCAACATTTACATATAAAATCTGAAAACAAGCTAACATTTAAACCATGGAAATATGAACATAATGCGGTCTCAGATTTTAGGGTTTGAAACATCACAACCAATCTCAATGCTCCCAATACATCCTAACATGATGGAAATGAGACCCTAACATACTATCAATACGTTTATCTACGCATACAGTCAATATTACATGTTAAATCTGAAGTCGAACTAAACATTTGAAATTAATGTAAAAAAAAATGTTAACATGTAACTAGTTTTCAGAATTTTAGAGAACTTGAACATTAAAACCCAACTCAATATTTATCACAACTAGCATGTAAGAATATGAAACTTAAATTTATATTCCTACTTACAACAATGTACGCAGCTCTAAATATTATATTAAGAAAATAAAACAGTAATTTAAACTAAACATTTGGAAACTCAACATTAAGGGTTAATATGTACACAGTCTTAAATTTTACAAATTTAACATAACTTCACCAATTTCTCTAAAAATTAAAATCCTGTAGATATTATACACGTGCAGTTATGTAGACAAAACTAATAACATGAAATTTATATTTAAATTACGAATTTAAACTGGAAAAGCAGAAAGCCAAAAACATTGGGATTTTGAAAATTTAACATTAATGACATTTCAATATTATCTAGATATGTGGAAAAAATCAAGTGTAGCATGCATACGTGTTAGGCAAAGTGTCTGCTATATATATTCATATACATATTCTCATGTCCCAATAAAATTAATTTTACGTTAAGACTAACATTTAGATTCCTACCAAGATTGCAAGCAGGTGATTGACGAAATCAAGACAGTTTTATTATCATTATTATTTAATACAAGAATAATAGCAAGAAAGAAATAACGAGAAAATCTGTTCTACTTATCAGTTTAAAGAAGGAACCATTTTGAAATCCAGACTTAAATATCAAATTCAAGATAAAATCTAGCAAAATCATCGATTCATTGTATTAAGAAAAACTCATAGCAAGAAGTTACACAAAGGTTTATGAAAACAACTAAACATACTCTTAAGTTAAATGACAAGAAACTAGGCAAAACAACAAACAATAATTCCTTTTTTTTTTGAATGACTGAGAAAAAGTAAGAAAACATGTTCAAAATATTTTAAGCACAATCTGATAATCATATGCGTCTATCCAAAATCATGGTACTCTAAATCCTCGTCATACTAGTAAGCAAGGCTACGATAATCACAGAGCCCTTGACTTATGCACATATCTCTAGAATCATGGTATTTAACATTTTCGCGGTGCCGCATGCTTGGCTGCGAAAACCTTAAATTCCTACACCCGAGAAATACATCCAAAGTCAGACTATATGTCCTCACCATGCTGGCTAATGTGACTATAGAAGACTAGATTCCATAACATAGATGACCTAGCCCATATAATTTCATCTTGCCAAAAATCAAATTAAATAAAAAATGAATACTCAAAAATCAAATCAAAATTTTATTAACGAACATCAAAATTCAAAAGTGAACACAATCTATCAAAATGCAACTCGAATGCAACAGTTATCATCAAAATTCAAAATTCAAAAATCTTCCATCAAAATAAATACAAACTCAAATTCAACGATAATCCATAAAAATCAAATTTAACAACAAAAGTAAAATAAATTAAATCAAGGAAAAAAAATAGAGTTTTCAAATCGATGTTAAATAAGATTCTCCAGGGTCGTCCCGGAAATCTCTCAAGGGTTCCTATCTGTGATTGAGTACCTTCAAAATATATCATAATCCTACTGCAGGCTGTAGTGGTACTCTAGTTCGAATACCACTACACTTTAGTCTCGACCTGCATAGGCCACCACTAAAAACGTGTCACGACCCGCACCCTAGAGTTAGGGCACGAGAACGTAACGATGCCCAGCCTACGCCGCAGTGTCGGCGGTAGAACGCTGTCCTAGGTCACAATATCTAACAATATAAAGCTAAGCAGTTTTATACTCCCCGAATGGGGGTGACATAGCAGTTACAAACTCAATCACATCTAAGGTAGAGCATGATAAGGATAGATAAAACATGAAATCCAAGTAAATACAGGAGATAGAAGTCTAAGTGTCTAAGATACATGAACCCAGAAGTACATCTCAAAACTCAAATAAAGATACAGTAATCCACAAAGTAAATACAACTCCTGACAAAATGAAATAACTACCTAAACAACCTCTAATGTGTCTCCTCTAGGCTAGCAGGCACCTCCAGGCTATCTGTAAAATTTTTCAACAGGTCCAGTCAGGACTGGAACGAGCACATTACATCTCAACAGTTCATAGCAGGTTAGAAAATATAAACATGCAGTAAAGTAAGATACAAGTGCTGAAGAATACAGTATGTAAACAGATAGAGAGAACTGTAATAGAAATATCTACTATAAGTAGAGAACTAACAGTGGCTAGTAATGTAGAGTACAGGATAGCACATGTGAACGGAACAGATTGGTACATGATCTACACTAAAGAGTTGTACATGATCTACACTACTAAAGAATTGTTCACATGACTACTAGCACTCCCCCGTTTTCCCCAATCAGTACACAAGGATCTAAGCAGGTTATGTTATTGTACAGCATATCACATGGGGCCCTTAAAAGGGTGCACATAATAGTATACATGAAGGCTCTGTGAACATGAGAGTACATAATTCACAAGAGTGTACATGTATGGTGAAAGCACAGGAGTACATGATGAAAGTAAAACGCACATGACATAATGTACCCGATGCTCCCGAGGGGGATAACATCGCATGAAGAGATCCGTATAGTACTAATCCGTGATAATGTCGTGACAGCACAAGTAAAGTAATCTACTGCAGGTAATAATTCTAAGCAGGATATGAAATGATCATAGAATGTACTCGCCTCGATAACCTGAACAGCTGATAAGTAAAGGGGATGTCCCACTGAAGCCACAGAGTCCTATTTAAAGCAACACAGGTTACAAGGTGTTCAAGTTGAAATAAATAAAACTATACTAGCCATCTATATTATTCTAGGTTCTTCTAAGTCAAAATATCTCTAGGTCGACTCCGGTCAATAATCTAGTCAAACTAGGTCAAGTGTTGACTTATAGTTGACTTTGGGTCAACTGGTCAACTCTGGTCAAACAGGGTCAATTCTAGTCTAATATAAAGTGTACTTCGTTATTTGTACGTCGAAACTTACGACACGTAAATCGAGATAAGAGGATTATCGGTAAGGTTGATAATCTTATTATAGTGATCCACGTGTCCAACTTGTCAATTTCAGCGATGTGAGATCACTGGAATTGACTGATCTCAGTTTCGTTGTACTAATCCCGAAATACGAACATTATATGAATTAATTATTAATTAATTATAAAAAGGTTAAACTTAGAGAAATTATCAACAAACATTGTTGGACGATGAAATAAACATCGCCAACGTGTCCAGAATGGTCAAATTAGCTAGGATAGCCTACCCAACGGTCCAATTTGGACACAAGGACAAAAAGGCAATTTCGGGTCAAAACGGTATCCGTGTCGGAGCCGTTTTGCACCGAAAAACGTGCAAGAAAATAAGTCTATAAAATATAACAAATTATATGTCTACGCAACCAGAATGTCGATACGAACCCAACGGTATCTCCAGAATTGGATTCCGTTGACCCGATCTCAATTTGGTCCGTTGACCAGAACTTGGAATTCCGGTTTGCACGGAAATGCGTGCCGGAGCCAAAGTTCTCAAAACTCAGCAAACTACCTGTCAACGAGTCTAGAATAATGATACGAACTCAACGGTATCTCCGGAATTGGATTCCGATGAGCCGATCTCAAAATGACCCGTTGACCCGGATATTGGTATCCGACTTGTACCGAAATGCGTGCCAGACCCAATGTCCACCAAAACCTAGCAAATTATATGTCAATGAGTCCAGAATGACGATACGAACTCAACGGTATCTCCGGAATTAGATTCCGATGAGCCGGCATCAAAAAGTTCTGTTGATCCAGAAAGTGGGACCCGCTTTGCACCGAAAAACGTGCCCGGGCCCACGTTCTCCAAATCTAACAAATTTTATATGAAAACATGCCAGAACGATGCCACAAGTCTAATGGTGGTGGCAGAAATGAAATCTGGAGTCCCGTGTTCAAAAATAGAATTTTACAAGTTGAAAATTACGAATTCGGACGACCAACTTTGGCGTCGAATTCAACCAATCAAACAAGCTCACAATGAAACGAAACTGAAGTGATAGAAAGAGGGTTATACCAGCTTCGCACCGGAACTGGTAGCACGCCAAACGGAGCTGCGGTGGAGGAGATACAAGCTGACGAAGTTGGCCCCGCAAAACTGTCCAAATTTAATACAATTTAAACGGTCAACTTGGTGGCCGGTTTTCATGTATCAAACGATAAAATTAACGGACGAAAATTGACAGGGATGAAGGTGGATATACCGAGATTACGACGGAGCGAAGAAATCGCCGATCCAACGGTCGAATCTCTGGAAAAACGCGTGCGAAGTCGCTGCGACGGAGCGCCAAAACGGACTCAATCTCGCGCGCGTCACGACGGGACGTCGTGCAAAACGCACGAATCGCCTCGACGGCGCGTCCCGGAGGACGTTGGCCGCCAGGGGAGGTAGCCTAGGGTGCGTCCAGGGGGGGCACCCACGGAGGGGTCGGCCACGCCGGTGGGCGGCCGGCGGCGGCGCGGCAGCTCCGTTCGCGCGCGCGCACAAGTGGCACACTGCTGCTGCCATTTGTTGCTGCGACTGCGGCTGCGCGCGGAGGGGCTGCGCGGCCTAGCCCCGTCGGCGAGGGTACGGGAGCGTGCAGCCTCGACGACGGTCGGCGACCACTGGAGGAGGTGGTGGCGGAACTGGTGGTTGACGGTGCAATGGGTTGAATGGTGGTGGTGGTTGCTTATGATGGTGGTGGTGGTTTCAAATGGAGGAGAAGAAGAAGAAGTGATGGAGGAGAAGGAGAAGACCATGGTGGTCGACGGCCAGGCTGGGCCAGGGCTCGGCCAGCCAAGGAGGAGGAGGAATGGTGTTTTGGTCGGGCATGGTATAGGTGATGAGGGAGATGTTGGTTGCATGGTCGGGTTACATGGGTGCTGTGGTATTTGTGTGTAGAAAAAAGAAGGAGAGAGAGAGTGATAACATTAAATAAGGAAGAGAGAGAAATGAGAGAAAAAGTTGTGTTCTCTTGGGGTTAGGGCCGGCCACATGCTGGAGGGGGAATTTGTGGGTGTGAGGGAGAATTAATGGTTAGGATTTATTTGAGGGGATCAAAAGGCTAGGATTGATTTGGCTAGAAATAGATCATTCTAATGGAAATTAAATACATAGAAATTTCCAATAAATATTAGAAATAGATAGAAGGAATAATTAATATTTTTGGACAAAAAAATATGAGGGCGTCATGATAGAAAAAATCATGGAGCTGGACTGGACTCGGTGGAGCCGAATTGGGTCAAAATCGGACATTGTGCAAAAATAGAATTAAAATTAGTTGTCGATGATCATGGAGAAATAAGTAGCACATGGGAATTCCAATAAATGGGACACAAGTGGCGGACGGATAGTAGGCTCAAAGTGGGCCATGTCCATAGTTGGGGCTGACAAGTTTTGGTCGACAGGGGACCCACAAATCAAGTTGGAAAATGAATGTGACGCCGTGGCGTGAAATAAAATCGGGTCACGTGTCGGGAAAGTTGTGTGAATCAAATGGAGCCCGAAATGACGTGTCTGAGTGGGAAACGAAGGTCATGGGTGACGAGCGTCTCGAGTAGATCATCAATGAGGAGTTGGTTTCAAGGAAATGACTGGTCTGGCGCTCCCAATTTAAATGTCATGGTAACGCGCTAAAAATGATCAAGGTAAAGAGTGGGAAAATCAATTACTGATCGAACGGTCTAATTCGACCCGAAGTTCGGCGAAATAGAAAGAGCACAAGGGAACAAGTTTGGGTGGAACACCATATACCATCATGAAGGTAATCGTATCCACTCCAAAACTCGTGAAGAAGATTTCCAGAGTTGAACATCCATGATACTCCAAATATCAATGGCATGAAAAGTACACTTAAGGGAAAAATAACAAAATTAATTATTTAATGAAACTAAACAATCGGAAAATAAAATAAAATAAAATAAAAATTCAACCCGAAATTCAGGGTGCTCACACTTACTCCTTGGACGATCGGGTGCAGCCTTGGCTCTGTAGAAGAACTGTTGGGCGTTGATTAAGAAATGCTCTCTCTTCATGCTCTCTCTCTCTGGCTCTCTGGCTCTCTATGTCTGTATGTATTTCTCCGTATATGTCTGTCTATTCGCAAGGGAATGGTACCCTGCTATTTATAAGAGTAGGAGGCCTCATTAGGGTTTGTAATGATTGCCCATTCTTAAAAGTCGGCGGCTAAGGATCACGGGATCTGGGCCGTTCATCTTGATTTGAGCAATAAATATGATTGTATCAAATCTTTTGTAGGTAATTAATGCTGATTGACATAAATCCTCCTGATTTGTCATGCCAACCTTGGATTTTTCGACACGTGTCTTTAATTGGCTTATTTACAAATGATCTGATTTGATCCTAATATTTCGTTGGGATTTGTTGAGGGATTTCGCTCAATCTGATGCCACGTGTCCTGCTATCATGCCATGCGTCATAACAGCAGAAATCTGAGCCGCAGGAAGGTCGCTCCTTATTGAACCGTATAAGGCTGGCCACGTGTCCAGGCTGCTAGAGAGTGCCCCCCTGAACATTTGAACCGCATGGTAATGATTTGAGCCGCATGAGTGTAGATGACCGCATGAGTGAACCGCATGGAGATAGTCCTCATGAGCCGCATGGAGCTAGTCTTTGTAAGCCACATGGGGCTAGTCTTCATGAGCTGCATGAATATAGTCTTCGTGAGCTGCATGAAGATAGTCTTCGTGAGCCGCATAGGGGAGTCTCCGCTTGGGCCGCATACAACTGTCCACGTGTCAAGGCCGCATGACAGTTTCTGACACTCGGGGGATCGTGTCAGAGATTTTCTTCGCTTTCCATGGAGTCCGTTATTATGAGGGAGTCATAATGATATCTTCGTGACAGAACTGTCACATTGTCAAAGCTGTCAGCCGTCAAAGCATTTAATGCAGTAAAGGATGAGAGAGCTGTTTGTAGACTACGTGGCTCCTCTTTGAGCCGTATGGAGCTTGTTTGAGCCGCATAGACGCTCGAGCCGCATGGATGCTTGAGCCGCATGAACTCTCTGAGCCGTAGGGGGCTCTCTGGCTACATGGATCTTTCTTTATTCTTTTCTATGCTTCTACAAGACCCCCTTCAAAGTTTTTAATTTTGCAAAATTAAAATATTTTGAATAAGAAGCATGGCCATGTATTCTTCTGGCCGCATATGATGTTCTGGCCGCATGGATGTCTCGGCCGCATGGATGACTCGGCCGCATGGATGACTCGGTCGCATGGATGTTTCGGCCGCATTGAGTCAATCAGCCGCAGGGACTTTCGGGCCGCATAGCTCCTTGCCACGTGTGCGCATCATTAATTGCCTCAAATTCGTTTTAGTGCCGCCTTTAGGGGAGATCCCAAGGGTCGTCTCATTAAATCTCTAGATTTTATGCCCTGGATGAATCTCCTTTATAAGAGAGGGGACGAAATCCGAGGAGTCGGGTTCGTCTTTTTTGAGGCGGTTATCAATCTACGTGTTCTCCCCCTCTCTTGTCCTCCTATAAATAAGAGGGGTTTGAGAGAGAAAACTTCTTTACTTTCTCCTTCACTTCAAATTTTCCCTACTCTATTGTCATCTTCTTCTTTAATTACCAATGGCTCCCAAGAAGACCGTTGCGGCGAAGGGCAAGAAGGCGGCGTCTTCATCAAAGAAGACTGCCTCTACTTCAACCGCGGTCGTTCCTCCGCCGGCCGTCATGCCCGTAGCTCACCCTGACGTCCATCCTCCTATTGCTGGTAAGGACTTTATGTGGTTTTAAAGAACCCTAACTGCTATGGCTACGTTGTATGCTTTATGCACGAGCCTTTATCTTCATGTGAGTCGCATGTTCGTCCTACGGTTGAGCCGTGAGCCGCATAAGAATAGCCACTGTGGCCGTATACGCACTTCGCCAACGAAGCCGTATAGGCTACACTGAGCCGCATAAATTTCGTACACATTTGTCTGTCACGTGGTCCGCACGAACTTATCCGATCCCTACGGGCCCTATGAAAGCATTGCCGCATGACCCTTCACTAAGTGGAGCCGCATGAATGTTCTTCTGAGCTTGAGCCGCATGAGGCTTCCGTAAGTTGGAGCCGCATAAGTGTTCTCCTGAGCCGCATGAGGCTTCAGTAAGTTGGAGCCGCATAAGTGTTCTTCTGAGCCGCATGAGCCTTCAGTAAGTTGGAGCCGCATGAATGTTCTCCTGAGCCGTATGAGGCTTTGTTAAGTTGGAGTCGCATAAGCTCGAAAGCACCCATTAGTTCCTTTTTGTCCATCCTTTTAACTTATCTTTTTCTGTCTTCTTCTCAGTGAACTTGCCGGTAAATGCTGCTTGAGAGCTCCTGGTAGGCAGCGCCCAAGCTGCTCTGGGCTATAGGTACGACCACATAGTCCAACACATGGCTGACCAGTTTTCGAGTGACGAGCCCCCGGCGAGATCGAATGCCATCAAGAATCAGCCTTTCTATTTTCTTAATGCTATGATGAACTCGGGAAAATTAGAAGGGGAATACTTGAAGCCCGCATTCTTCTTTAGAGACGCCTTGACTGTGAAGAACAGTCAGATTCTGGAGGTGTCAGAGAACTGGAGTTTTGTTTCTAACGGGATGGCGATCCGTATCCCCCAGATGGAGCGTCACTTCCCTTTATCTTGGTTCAATATGCTCCCATTGGACCGAAAGATGGAAGATTCTTTAACTCCTACTCGGAGTGGGATGTTCATGGGAGACATCCATTATAACAACAGCCTGAAGTCAGTGTGCGCGGGCAAGGTGCACAACAGCTGTTCCGTAATGGGATTGGCCCCGGGTACCTTCTTGAATGTGTCGGGTCCCAATTTCACGTTTTCTGCCGCCGCCACTTTTATGAACCAACTCGCTCGGAAGGGCTCCTATCCCATTGGTCGGTTGATGCTCTCCAGCTGGATACATCCGATTACCTCGTGGACCAATCTGTCTACGTGGATTTTGCAAAAGTATGAGGCCTTTATGTGTGAGATTGGTCTTTACCATGCTATTCGGGGCACTAGCCATGGCTTGCCTATAAACAAGAGATTATTTATATCTCTGTTGGAGATGTATAATCGCCGTACAGGAACCTTCTATACTCCCGTAGGGGAAATGGGGATCGCGCTCCACGAAATGCATGCGGTCTCCAAGCTTCCTTGGGGGGACGAAGCTTTTGAGGCGTATACTTCCACGAACGAGGAGTTCGAAGAGTTGGAAAGGCGGCATCCAGGCTTCGTGGCTCTTTATCAAGAGATATTGTGCCATTATAGCACATGTCATCAAATAGCCAAGAAGGAGAACAGCTCGGAAGGGAATGTCCCTCATACCAAGGACTGGGTGCGCTATCTCTTTACGACGGATGCCTCAGGTCAAGTTACTCCCCGCCGTCCTCAATCCCGGGAGGCGATGAAAGCCTTAGTGTCGTCAGCTAAGAGGGTGGCCACTTCTAGTGACAGATTCGGGAGTCAGACCGACTCCTTCGGTTATTTTTATCAGGACACCCAAGAGTTGTCGGAGAAGGCGCTCCTGGCAGGATTTTTGATAATATGGCTACGAAACTGTGTAGTCTCGGGCGGAGCAGGTTCTATCGAGAGGATCAGTCGCAATTTCATCCTTCCGGCTGTGAAGTTAGTTTTGCGAGTCCGGCTAGCTCTCCTCTCGGCTATGGTGTGCATCATACACCGTGGCCTTCGTACTTTCATCTCCAAGGTCATTGCCCGTGATGTGACGAAAGATTTTGAACGGACCGAGCTGCCCTATCATTATTTGATGGGGTGGCTATTGATGCATTATCCGTCTCTGATGAGACCGGGCTCTGAAGACGGCGTAACTGATGACGACGCTTTTATCTTCCGCTATCGTAATGAGTCTTGGGAATTCGAGACCATGCGTGCTTGTCGGATGGCACTGGCAAGGGCAGACATGTACAACATTTTCGTATCTGTTCCTCGTTTTACGGATGAGGAAATAGCGGCTGTCCATCTTGACGGTATTGGCCCCCCTCAACTTCTGGACGACCAGATGCTTCTGTGACTGCGAAATATCTGCCCTTCTCATCTGGTGTATCGCAACCGTAACACTGTCTTTCTGGAGCCTTATCTGCCGAGCAGGTTCGCCCGACAATTTGGATATAGTCAGCTTTTTCTAGATAGCCCCAGTTCTTGTCTGGGCTTTGAAGGTAGCCTTCTTGACGGCATCCGGGCCTGGCATTACTATAACACATTCCATACCCGTACCGTTTTCTCAGTTCCTGCTATCAAGGCGTCGGTAGAGATCTTGTATATGGCGGCTCTGTACCACGTCATGGCGAACAAGCCTCCTGTCGGCTTTAACCAGGGTACCAGTTTCATCGTTGGTACCGGCCTGGATGAGGGTTCCCAGGGGGCCAAGACAATGAAGAGGAAGAACAGAGTCGAAGTGCCGGATTCGGATTCCGCTATTGCAGATGACGAAGGCGACGAGCATGATGAAGATGACTCTTCCTTTTCGATGGCGGATGTAGGGGCGGATCAGCCACCTGATTTGTTAGATGAGATGATGGTAGATCAGCCATCTGTTGTACCCGGTCTTGCACGAAAGCGTAGCAGGCAACTTTCTCCTGTTGGCGGTATCCCTCGCTCTCGGAAGCTGGCTGCGACCAGACACCGTGGGCTAACAATAAAGGAAAGAGGTGAAGAAATTGATCCCACATCAGAGGTAAATAAGTTACTACCGGTCTTTCCTTTCTTCTAGCTTTAATTTTAATCATCTTCTTTCCCTCTTGTAGGCGTCAGAAGAAGAAGACTCTCGAGTTACCGAGATCGTGACTCGGGATGACGGGGACTCCGGTGAGCCTGCCCCTGAAATTGCTGAATTTTGTCCAGATGATGTTGATCGAGTTGCCTCTCCCTCTGAGGTGGCTGGGTCAGAGGAGCTGGCCAAATCAATCTGGAGATCGCGGGTGAGGAGACCCTGCCAGCTGCGAATGAGCTGCAGCCTCGATGCTCCTCTCCTGGTAAGATAAGCCGAATCTTAACTTGTGAGGAAGCCTATCTGCTCTATGATCACATCCTCCGGGTCACGTCGATTGATCATTGTCATGGACATGCAGGTCCTGCCTCTCCAGTGCCGAGGATGGACTTTGTTGAGACAGACTCTGTCGAAGGGGCACTGGCGGAGAGGGACGTACCTCCTCCCCCTCCGGCTCGTCTTGATGGTCCTCATGCGGGCTCGAGTTCGACAAGTATGGTGATGGGACAATCGGGGCAGGGGACGATGGTCCTCGTGTCTTCCTCTGCTCGGGCGTCCCAGAGAGTCGACCTCTCCGCCCTGCCAAGCGTCCAAGCTCTTCGGGTGGCAGAGGAAGAGCTAGCCGCTATCCGTACATCGTTCTGTTCGAAAGTCGCCCCCTGGTGGCAAGTTCTAGCACCACTCCTTCGATGCTGCCGACCACGCTTCCTCTAACGCCGTCCTCTACAGAGGTCCTGGACGAATCGTTACAGGACGTGGTCGACAGTTTTCATCGTCACTTGAAAAGGGGGATAGAAGCTGCTGTGGACAGAGGGACCTCTTTCGTCTTGGCCCGGCAATGCGCCCAGGGTCAAATTGATATCCTTAAGGCCCTCCCTGGTGGGGCAGGGGTGGCTGCACTCCTGGAGGCAAAATTGCTGGAGACTGATCAGCTGGTGGCCCAGCTTCAGAGACTGCGGCAGGTTGATCTATCTGCCGCTATAGATCAGGAGCGTGGCTCCCTCATAACTGCTATAGAGAAGGCGAGGGCTGCTAAGGATAAAACTAGACCGGCCATACTGGAGGATCTCCGCACTCTGTCTGATCGCTATGATCAATTGAGCCATGAGAGTGAAGATGTTACAGCTCGGGAAGCGATTGCCTCCCGTGGGATTACTGAAACGCGGAAGCATATCCTTGAGCTCCAAAAGAAATTAACTTTCTTTGAGTCTAAGCTTGAGGCCGCCCGGATCGACAGAGGGCTGATTATCCAGTAAGCTGATAACGTCAATAAAGCTTCGGCTGACTTGGAAGTGGCTCTGAAGAGGTTGGACGACGACTGGCGGACACTCATGGACCTGGATAATGGGGAGCAGTTGTCTCAGGAGGCTGAGCGCAGGGCTAGACAGAGGCTTGAGCAGGGTACTGCCTTGGTGAGAAACCGCCTCTTAGAGTTGTGTAACGCTGAACTATAGTCGGCCTTTTCTTCTTTCGTTTCTGTTTTTCTTTTCTTTTCTTTTTCTTTGAGAGGGACATGGTCCCAAAACATGTAATGCTTTTTTCGTCTATCAAATAAAGAGTACTTTCCATTCTATCCTTCATTTGTATTGCTTGTTGTGCCTGTGGTATTGTGGTGATGTTTGTCCCGCATGGGGGACTTGTTTGTGGACCTGTTACCCATGGCATACCTTGGTTTTAGGTACTGGTAACAAGTTTGACTAGGGATACTTAGAAAGTTCCACGACAAGGTGATCGTGGACGTTCCCAGTATCGGGATATAGAATGCCATGGAGCAGCTGGGCTCCCGGGCATGATGAGGAATGGTGGGCCTGTACTAAGAGACTTAGTAAAGGACATTTGTGGGTCTATTATCCTTGGCGTACCTCGACTTAGGATACGGATAATAGGATGAAGGGGAACCAACATACTTACTCAGAGGTAATGAGGACATGACAAGTATGAGGGTTTTAAACGTAGAGTCTTCCTACTCAGAGGTAATGAGGACATGGCAGGAGTGGACTCAACGGAAGATATTTGTGGTCAACAGAGGACATTTGTGGGCCTATTACCCTTGGCGTACCCTGGTTCAGGGTTCGAATAATAAGACGAGAGAGGACCAACATACTTATTCAGAGGTAATGAGGACATGGTAAGTATGGATGTTTAACCGTGGAGTCTTCCTGCTCAGAGGTAATGAGGACATGGCAGGGGCGGACTCAGCGGAGAATATTTGTAGACCTATTATCCTTGGCGTACTCCGGTTGTGGGTATAGATAATAAGTCGAAAGGGAATCATCATACTTTCTCAGAGGTAATGAAGACATGTCAAGCATGAAAGTTTCTTCGACGGAGCCTTCCCATTCAGAGGTAATGAGGACATGACAGGAGTGGGCTCAATGAAGGAGGGTACATAGAACGACTCAGAGGTAATGAGGACATGGAAGTTCTATGTAAAGGGGTGATTTGTTTTTGGCGGAAGTGAAACGACTCAGAGGTAAAGAGGACATGGCCGTTTTGGAAATTTGTGGATCGATTACCCTTTTTGTGCACTGGGAGTGCGGGTAGTGGATCATGATGGAGGATCTCTTTCAGGAAAAAAGTTCAGAGGTATGGTCATACATGACTTACTATCTGAAAGAGTGACCGGAATGTGAGTTCAGAGGCACCTGCGGGTACATGACTCGATAATCTGGAATGTTGTGAAAATGAGTTCAACGGCACTAGCGGGTACATGACTCGATAATCTAGAATATTGTGGATGTGAGTTCAGCGGCACCAGCGGGTACATGACTCAATAATCTGGAATGTTATGGATGTGAGTTCAGCGGCACCAGCGGGTGCATGACTCGATAATCTGGAATATTGTGGATGTGAGTTCAGCGGCACCAGCGGGTGCATGACTCGATAATCTGGAATATTGTGGATGTGAGTTCAGCGGCACCAGCGGGTGCATGACTCGATAATCTGGAATGTTGTGGATACGAGTTCAGCGGCACCAGCGAGTGCATGACTCGATAATCTGGAATATTGTGGATGTGAGTTCAGCGGCACCAGCGGGTGCATGATTCGATAATCTGGAATATGTCATTTAGACATAATATTTCTTCAGAAACTTGTCGTTGACAGGCAATATGAGTAAGTCTCCATTTTGTTTTGTGAGGCGGTAAGCACCGTTGGAGAATACAGCCTCGATGATAAATGGACCTTTCCATTTTGGCTGAAACTTGTCGGCGGTCTTGTGAGTCATGACCATCGGCCTCCGGACTGTCAGAACGAGATCGCCCACTTGGAATGTTCTGATCTTGACCTTCTTGTTGAAGGCTCCAGAGATGCGTGCTTTGTATAGCTCGATCCTTTGCTGAGCCAGGAGGCGCTTTTCATCTAAGGCCTCTAACTCTTATAGTCGACGTCGGTAGTTATTATCCGTCGTCAATTGATAAGTGAGGGCGACGCGGAGTGATGGTATTTGAGTCTCCAATGGGAGAAATGCCTCACTCCCGTACACCAGGGAGAATGGTGTGTTCCCTGTGGCCGTTCGAACTGTGGTACGGTACGCCCACAAGCATTCACCAAACTTCTCATTCCAGTCGTGTTTATTGGACGACACAAACTTCTTGAGTAACTTGATGATGGTTTTGTTGAATGCTTCTGCCAACCCATTCGCTGCTGGATTGTATGGCATCGAAGCAATATTCTGGATGCGGTGCTTGTCGCAGAACCAATAGAAGGCGTGGCTTGCAAACTGTGGACCATTATCGTGGATGATCCTTCGGGGCAGTCCAAAGCGATAGATGACGTGATGCTTAAGGAAGCTGATCACGTTTGAAGTCTTTACTTCTGCAAGCGGGACAGCTTCCGCCCATTTGGAGAAGTAATCTGTGATTGCGAGTATGAAGCGATGTCCTCGGGAGGAAGGTGGAGTAATCGGACCGATGATATCCATTCCCTATGCTTCGAACGGCCAGGATGCCACTGTCGGATGTAGAAATTCGGATGGTTGGTGGATGAAGTCCGCGTGGACTTGGCAAGCATTGTACTTTCTTGTGTAGTCTATCGCATCTGCTACCATCGTAGGCCAGTAGTAGCCCATTCGGCGAAGGCGGTCTTGCAATTTAGGGCCAGGCTGATGGGCCCCGCAGACACCGTCATGAGCTTCTCATACGGCTTCTTTGGCTTCTGCGTTTGACAGACACCGAAGAAATAATCCATCATAGGATCGGCGATACAACATTTTCGTCTCTGTATCGTAGAAGAATCTGAGAGAACACCGTCTGATGGAGGTGGTTTCCTTTGGGTTCTCGGGCAGGATGTCGTAGACGACGAAATTAATGAATGGTCGTCTCCAATCTGGGACATCGTCGATCGTCTGGGCGGAATAACTCGCCACGAATTGAACGTTGTTCTTGGGGCAGACCAGTTCGTGGCCTATCACATCCACCGATTGATGAGTATGATTTGGCATTGCTAGGGAAGCGGCCAAGCCTGCTAAGGCATCGGCTTCAATATTTCGGAGTCTGTGAACATGCTCGATGAAGAACCCCTCGAACGACGAGATGATGTCGATCGCTATTTGGTGATAGGGGATCATGTCTTCGTGGCGGACTTCGTATGAGCCTCGGATCTGATTGACGATTAACTGAGAATCGCCGTATGCTTCAAGATATTCTACCTCCAGCTCTCTTGCAAGTTGGAGGCCAATGACCAGAGCGTTGTACTCGACCACATTATTAGAGTAGGGTTCTGTGAGAGAGTAAGCGCGATTGATCACCAATCCGGAAGGAGAAACCAGCACCACCCCGACTCCGACGACGATGTTGCCCTTAGGTCCAGTTCTCGAAGCACCGTCGAAGAACATTCACCATATATCATCGTGAGAGGTTGCATGCGAGTCGGCGACCTCATCTGGAATTTTTTCATATATTCTGGATGACTCCGAGCCCGGGTGGGCTGCCAAAAAGTCTGCCAGGGCTTGACCTTTGACAGCCTTTTGCGGGACGAAGATCATATGATAAGGGGACAGCAATATTGCCCATGTAGCGAGGCGAGAGCTTAGTACCCCTGGTTTAGTCATGAGGACCCTGAGAGGGTTGACTCGTGAGATCACATGTATGGTTTTTCCAGTGACATAGTGCCGCGTCTTCTGAATGGCGAACACCAGGGCAAGGCATTCATTCTCCACAGCGGTGTATCGGTGCTCTGGTCCAATCATCATTCGACTGAGGTAATATATGGCTTACTCATAGCCTGCATCGTTGTTTTGTGCCAGCAGAGCCCCGAGGGAATGTTCCATTGCTCGTACGTAGAGCAGGAATGGTTTTCCAGCAACCGGGGCCACCAGGACTGGAGGGTTCGAGAAATACTCTTTGATGCTGTCGAAGGCCTGCTGACATTCTTCGTCCCATACGAATGAGACGCCTTTCTTCATGAGATGGGTGAATGGTCGACATCGCCCGGAGAGGTTAGAAATGAACCTCCTGATATAAGCCAGCCTTCCTTGAAGGCCTCTGAGTTCGCAAAGATTTTTTGGAGGACCCATCTCCATAATTGCCTTTGTCTTCTCAGGATCTACATGGATACCCTGGACGGTGATGATGAAACCCAAGAACTTCCCGCTGGATACGCCCAGGAAGGATTTTGTGGGATTCATCTTCAGATTGTGCGCTCGTATCAGGTCGAATACCGTCCTCATATCCTGCAAATGGTCTCCCTTACAGCGACTCTTGACGGCGATGTCATCAACATAGCACTCTACCGTCTTGCGTAAGTGGTCTCTGAAGATGATGCTCATGGCTCTTTGATATGTGATACCGGCATTCTTCAAACCGAAGGGCATGACTGTGTAGCAGTATGTGCCAATTGGTGTTCAGAATGATGTATACTTTTCGTCGTCAGGAGATTTGGTTGTACCCCGAAAAGCCATCCATGAATGATATACGTTCGAAGCCGCATGTGTTGTCAACCATGATGTCTATAATAGGGAGGGGGAATTCATCTTTGGGGCATGCCTCGTTCAGATTGCGGAAGTCGATGCAGATTTGAATCTTTCCATTCTTCTTGAGGACGGGTACTATGTTGGCGACCCAGTCAGGATGTTGCTCCTCACGAATGAAGCCGCTGGCTATCAGTTTGTTGACTTCGGCTTCTATCGCATCCATGATGCCTGGGCGGAAGCGTCGTTGTTGTTGCTTGACTGGCTTTGCATCTGGCCGAATGTTGAGCTTGTGAAGGGCAATCTCGGAGTTTAGTCCTGGCATGTCTTCATAGCTCCAGGCGAACACATCGATATATTCTTTGACAAGTTCCAGCAGCAATTCTCGCTCTTCGTCTGTTAGGCTTTTACTGACGAAGATTGGTTTTGGAGAAGATTCGCTGCCGAGGTCGACCTGTATAACCTCATCTTCAGTAGGAGGTTTCCTCTATTCGAACCGCTTTTTCCATTGTGCATCCAACTGTTGGGCCCACGGCTCTAGTTCGAGGATTTTTGGAATGTCTTCATCTTCTTCATAAGCGTCGGCGAATGCCATGTTGACTGACAGGACTTGTCTGAATATGTCTTTGATGCTGGTATCTGAATCAGAAGTTGGTGACCCGGTTGAATATGAATGCCAGTCACATTCTTCATCTGAACTCTCAGGGGTCATCGTGGGTGTAACATACCCTAACCCACATCGAGTCTTGCTATAGTAGTCCCATGGTTTGCCAGCCAGGACCGGTGTCTTCAGAGGTAATCGTCGTCTAGTACCGTAGTTCAAGCCTGGCGTCGTCTCCAGATCATACCCCTGTTTCTGCATGAGATATTTGGATTGGGGGCTATAAAGATACAGAGGCAGTCTCCCGGCATCTGACCCAAGGTCGACTTCTTCTATGGTGAAGGGATGCGGATCGTCCTTCCGGCCGAAAATTATTGGATGGTCCCCTCCCTCGATTATGCGGTAAGCATCTTCCACTGGAGTAAGCTGGATTGCGGTGTACACATTTGTCACCTGTGTGTGTAGGTGAGTACCTATATCGTGTTCCATAGCATACATTGTACAAAGCTTATTAAGCTCGAGGTAGTTCAAAGATAGCCCTTTATTGATGAAGTAAGGTATCTTTTCCAGTGGGATTACATCATCTGCGGAGGGAACATCAGTGTGGGCAGCCACATACTTGGCTAGCTCCGGTTCCTCTTCGGCTACTCCCTGTGTAAATGAAGACTGAGAGGACGACCTGGGAAGCTTGATCGTCAGAGGTTCAGCTGGTGGAGCAGAGCGTGGAGTTGTTGGCAGACTAGCGACCCCCAGTCTGGTGCTCGATGCTGGGCGGGGAGTGGTTGGTTCGCTAGAAGTTCCAGGCCTTGCATCGGGGTGACGACCCTTCTTGGGAAGTCGTATCGTCATTGGCTTGTCGGAGGGATTAAGCTTCTTCGTTTGCGACTGGCCAGCTCTCGGCAGCCTAATTGTCAGTGGCTCCGTTATGGGTCTTGGCACTTGGCCAGACCTTGGCAGTCGGATTATTATTTTCTCTTCTTGTGCCGAGAGGCTGATTGCGTCCTTACGCAGAGTGGCTGTAAGTGGTGCGGACTTGCCAGGTTTACGAGCTTGGAGGTGGATCGTCAGAGGTTCTTCTGATCCTGTGGCTGTCTCGGTACGAGCCTGCACATCTCCTTCATCAAGATGCCTCTTCGACTTTTCGTATAGGCAGGAGTCTGAGTAGTAGGATTCGACCCCTTTGAAGGGATCGATATCAGCAAATTCTGTCCTCACGAAGTCGTATTTATCGACATAATTGAAGCACTGGTGCAGCGTGGAAGGCACGATCATATAATCGTGTATCCACGGGCGCCCCAAGAGGATGTTGTAAGAAGTGTCTGCATCTATGATGTAGCAGGTGACTTCTGATTGGAGATCGCCAATCTGACACTTCAGACGAATCTTTCCAATTGGGTAGCTCCTGCCCGAATTAAAACCGCTGATGGCGGTGCTGGTAGGCGTCAGGCGATGCATTGGGATGCGGAGATGATGTAACAGACCCTTCAGAATAATGCTTATGGAAGAGCCAGAATCAATGTGCATCCGATCTACCTTTACGTCGTCGATGTATCCAGTGTAGTATAACGGGCGATCGTGCAGGTTGGTTTTGATGAGCATGTCCTGCGGAGTGAAGACAATGTTGGGCATCGCTCCCGTGCAAGCACTGTCTTGGAGATCTGCAGGCGGGTTCTCTCCCGTGAGGTTGACCTGAGCCAGGTACGCATCGGCATTCTGGAGTGCATCGCTCAAAGCCGCTCGCACATCCTTTGAGAGTCTCAGAAGCTCGTATAATGACAACTTGGCCGGTGTGTTAGCTAGTTGCACCAAGATGTCGAAGTTGTCGGGCCTCTCCAGCCCCTGTGGTGTCTCTTTTCGGAGGGATTTGTCAAAGCGAGTCTCCTTCGGCCTAGGCTTGTCGGTCGTCGGAGGCTGAGCCGGTCCCGGAGCGTCAGTTGTAGCGGGCTGATGATCTTCAGCCGAGTTGTCAGCCACAGGTTGGGATTGTGCCCCAGACCGAGTGACGACGGTTGTAGCTTTTTTGATATCTGCCGAGATTGTGCGGCAGGACCTGACTTTTCCACTCTTCTTTTTGCCAATGGAAGATGGTGTGGGCTGAGTCACTTCAGATACCAAGTCTGGATGGACCCACATGACCTTCCCTCGTGATGTGGTGAGAGGCACAAGACCAGCAGCCTGATCTCGGGGAGGTAGAAGATTAGCAATCTCAATTATCGCCAGAGGGATGGGGACCACACCGTCTTGAGTTTCCATCGGAGGGAAGCTGTCGAATTGTACCGATACCATATTGGCTGCCACGGTTACCTCTTCGAAATCGATGGCCAGAGCGTTTGAATCGATGAGATTTTGGATGTACCGTTTTAGCTGGTAGCAGTCGTGTGTAGCATGGTGGACGTAGCGGTGGTAATGGCAGTACTTTGGGTTCTCCATCTCTGCCGGCCGCGATTCCCGTCTTGGTGGAGGAAGCTAAATTCTGTCTCTTTGTATGAGCATGTCCAAGATGGGCTTGACGTGACCGTCTTCGAAGGAGTAAGTGATTTGCGGCCATTGTTTGTCTGCCGGCTTTGGCTTAGGTTTCTGTGCTGTGTCGGTCACCATAGCTTGCTTATCCCTGCTGTCCCGATTGTTGGAGGGGCTACCCGCATTGTCGTTGTTGGTATTAGGATACTTGCCCTTGTTCTCTCCGTCCGAGATGTGCAATCCCAATTGGCGAGCCTTCTTCAATCGTTCTTCGGCGTTTGTGGCACTGATGATAAACGTCTTCCAGTCCTTGAATTGACTTTCGCCCATCCAGAGACTGATTGTTGAGAGCAATCTTTTTTGGCAAATTTTAATCAAGGAGGAATCCGGATTTCCAGACGGCAACTTCATTGCGGTTTGGCGAAACCGCTCGATGTAGTTCCTTATCAGCTCTTTCTTCCCTTGGACGACGTCCATGAGGGTGGACATTGTGATGTCCTGTCCTACTTCGTAGAATCTCTCCAAGAACATGCGCTTGAAGCCGGCGAAGGAGTGGATGCAGTTGTCTGGCAGGTTGCGATACCAGTTGAAGGCGACTCCTTCCAATGCCCTAATGAATAATCGTGTGAGGATGGCATCGTCATTGGGCAGATGGTCGGTGGTGACCTCGAAGTAAGTGATGTACCGACATGCGGAGGTCTTGCCATCATAAGGATTGATATTGAACGGCTTATATCTTGGTGGGAAGGGGACATCCCTCCATGCAGCAGGGTACGGTTGCCGTATTCTGAGGTCTTGATAATTTTCTCGAGCGTAAAACATGGCTCGGAGCTCCTGGACCTCTCTTCTCGTTTCGCGGGCCTCATCCACGGCTGTGGGGGCCGTTACTTCAGGAAGATTATTGCCCGGATTCGGTGACGCTGAATTCGAGTCCGCATTGACCGCGGAACCCGCGCTTGTTTGGCCAGGTGTCCCTCCATACAGAGTTGGAAGGGCTGCTTTGATCTCGTCCACAGATTTGACCAAGGCAAGCAGTATGGCCTCCAGAGTGTCGATGCGCTGGCGATCACTGGAACCCCCTTGGTTGTTGTCCGTCATGAACACCGTCTTTACATGAGGAGAGATGGACGGAGCGGTGGAGGAAGCGGCCTCCGTATCATACCTATGTAGTGAGAAGTCATCGGGGTATGTGGGAATGTCTTCCTCTGATTCGGACTCAGAAGGAACAGTACCCCCAGTTTTCGAGTTCGCCTCGTCTTGGGGGTTGTGGACGTCCTCGGAGACGTCGGGGTTTGCTGCATCTGATGGGAGAGTGGTTCCCCCGGCTCGTCTTCTTGGAACATCGGATTGTCGTAGAGGTTCGAAGGAGTGCTACCCCCAGTCCCAGCAACCCCCAGTGGTGTGGACGACGAATCTCCCACTGTGGCAGATTTCGTCTTAGAACGGGTACCTTGGAAAACTCCGGTGGTGGGCACCCGCTTAGACGATAGTCTCTTAGTCATAGTGGTCAAAATCTTCGGGCTGGGAACATTTGTCTTCTTCTCTCTCCCATCGGTGGGGACTTTCTGAGCAGAGTTGCAGGAGACGACGGAAAGTGTCTCGTCTTCTGAAGGCGGCTGTTGCATTCTTTGAAAGACGGATTGCCGGTCTTTTCGTACTGTCGCGTTATTGCAGCAGCAGTTGACGATGACTTGGGTGCAGTGACGTCCGTGGGAGGACTCTTTGCACCCCGATGCATCTTCTCTTTCCTTGAGTTTGTGGAGGATGGCCTCACGTAAGTCAGATGGGTCCAGATCGACCATGTTTGCTCCCTGGATTTTGGGAGACTTTTGCGAACCTCTCTGTCCGTTTGCCGCCGGGGGCTGGACTCGAGTGGTTCTGTATAACTTCCCATCTGAGGCCCGCATAACAGTATATGGGACGCTCGGATGGTCAGAGACCGGATCAGCGGACCGAGCTTGCCAAGCTCGCGCTGCCCTAGACTTCTTCACTCTAGTGCGTAAGGGCACATAGTAGGAAGAGTCTAGGTGATGCTGGAGAGAGTCAGACATATCTTCTTGGGAGCACAAGAGATCAGGACCATAAGATAGGCGGTCGAAGACAGAGCCACGCGGGGTAGGCGTTATGCGGCTGTCATCAATAATCTTCATGCGGCTGGCAGACGTAGCCGTATAGGCTTTCTTCATGCGGCTGGGAGTCTCAGCCGCATGAGTTTTCTTTATACGGCTGGATGATCTGGCCGTATAGACTTTCTTCATGCGGCTGGCAGATTCACCCGCATGAGCCTCCTGCATGTGGTTGGCAGATTTGGCCACAGGAGTGTCGGCTTCTTCTTGGGGAGCATAGAATCACTCTTTGTTCCTGCAAGTCCAGCATCGTAGTGCTTTCCTTTGCCGGACTGGGGGACAGCAGAGTCCTCTACGGCTCGAAGTGGAGCCGTATGAGAGTCGCCTTCGCCGTCTTGGGTAGCAGAGAGTACCCCGTCCAGAGCTTGTGGAGGAGCAAATGATTTTGGCCTCCATTCGTAGCGAGCTTTCTTTGTGCGGGTTCGCTTCTGGACCGGGCCAGCACTTCCTTCAGAGAGCATTCCTTCAAACGCCTGTTGGTCGAAGCGGACGACCATCTTCTGTTGTGTGGAGCCAAGTTTGGCTGCATCCGATTGCGTCACCAACTCCTCAGCCGTGGAGAAGTTTATCCCCAGCAGAGTCGCCATCGTGTTTGCCATGAAATATAAAAGAACAGAACAATTATCGGAGGACTGGACTTTTACTTCACAATACAAACTCGCTTGTACAAAGAAAGCCTAGGGACGAAAACTTAGGTACAGCAATCTAAGTATAATTATTTATTTTAGATTCTGGGGGGTGACGGTAGAGGCTCGGGAAAGCGACGACAGCTCTGCCTTACTCCTTGGACGATCGGGTGCAGCCTTGGCTCTGTAGAAGAACTGCTGGGCGTTGATGAAGAAATGCTCTCTCTTCAGGCTCTCTCTCTGGCTCTCTGGCTCTCTATGTCTGTATGTATTTCTCCGTATATGTCTGTCTATTCGCAAGGGAATGGCACCCTGCTATTTATAAGAGTGGGGGGCCTCATTAGGGTTTGCAATGATTGCCCATTCTTAAAAGTCGGCGGCTAAGGATCACGGGATCTGGGCCGTTCATCTTGATTTGAGCAATAAATGTGATTGCATCAAATCTTTTGTAGGTAATTAATGCTGATTGACATAAATCCTCCTGATTTGTCATGCCAACCTCGGATTTCTCGACACGTGTCTTTAATTGGCTTATTTGCAAATGATCTGATTTGATCCCAATATTTTGTTGGAATTTGTTGAGGGATTTCGCTCAATCTGATGCCACGTACCCTGCTATCATGTAACGCGTCATAATAGCAGAAATCTGAGCCGCAAGATGGTCGCTCCTTATTGAGCCGCATAAGGCTGGCTACGTATCCAGGCTGCTAGAGAGTGGCCCCCCTGAACATTTGAACCGCATGGTAATGATTTGAGCCGCATGAGTGTAGATGACCGCATGAGTGAACCGCATGGAGATAGTCCTCATGAGCCGCATGGAGCTAGTCTTCGTGAGCCGCATGGGGCTAGTCTTCATGAGCCGCATGAATATAGTCTTTGTGAGCTGCATGAAGATAGTCTTCGTGAGCCGCATGGGGGAATCTCCGCTTGGGCTGCATACAACTGTCCACGTGTCAAGGCCGTATGACAGTTTCTGACTCTCGGGGGATCGTGTCAGAGATTTTCTTCGCTTCCCAAGGAGTCCGTCATTATGAGGAGTCATAATGATATCTTCGTGTCAGAACTGTCACCTTGTCAAAGCTGTCAGCCGTCAAAGCATTTAATGCAGTAAAGGACGAGAGAGCTGTTTGTAGGCCACGTGGCTCATCTTTGAGCCGTATGGAGCTTGTTTGAGCCGCATAGACGCTCGAGCCGCATGGATACTTGAGCCGCATGAACTCTCTGAGCCGCAGGGGGCTCTCTGGCCGCATGGATCTTTCTTTATTCTTTTCCATGCTTCTACACACCCATGTCATTTACCATAATGTATAATACACCCCAGTTGAGACGTTTTCCGTCTCTTGCTAACAGCTGACCGTTATGACTATATTTTTATGACGAAAAAGCCCTTAATTCATTTTTGATGAGCAGTAATGAATGGAAGCCCCTAACTTACTTGTGTAATCCCTAAACTACCATTCTCTTTTATAAATCCCTACACCATAGCCTTTTCCTTCTCTTCCATTCGATTGTGTGGCTTTGTACCCAAAATTTAGGGTTCATCGAAGCTTCACTGAGCTACCATGGCTAGCTCTGCAACTCCGGTAAGCTATGTTTTGTGTATTTTCTTTGAATGTATGAAATTTCTTGCTGTTGTAGTTTGTCCCTCTAATTTTCGTTGAATGTCTGACATTTTCAAATATGTTTAGGAGAAATGTCAACTTTGCTTGAAGCACATCCACCTTGCAGATGAGTGTCCGTTCTTGAGCTCACCTTGCAAGACGAAAAACTGCAAGGGGATTAGATATGTTTCGAAGTCAAATACCACGGCCAATCCTGGGAAAAAGTTTTTGAAGTGCCCCCTCTGCTCGGATTTTCAATGGCTGGATGTTGCTGTTTTGGGTTCAAGCCCTGGAAGCTCATCTTCAACAATTCAAAGAGAAGGTTGTTTCTTATGTGGTGAGTTAGGCCATTGGAAGAAGGAATGCCCTTGGGGAGAAAGCACTTGTCCCAATCAGAATTATGGAGGAAAAAGAGCTATTTTAATGTCAAAGAGGAGTCACAGTAAGGGAAGAAAATTCTTATAATGCTTGAAATGCAACAATGTATTCCAATGGTTGAATGAGGCCACTCTTAGTGAGGAGAAGAAATCTGAAATCCTTGTTCAAGTTGTAGTGAACACGACTTTAGAAGAGTTTTGTAAAAAATTTGGGAAAGGATTGGCTATGTAATATTAAAATCTGATAGATCATGTAATATTGAAAGGATTATGTAATATTGAAAACTGATAATTATTTTGCAATTTTTCACTTCTTGTTGCAGTTTGTAACTATATAAAGACATGGACATAATGCAATCTCAAATATATGAAGACATACTGCATCTTGTAACTACTTGTTGCAGTTTGTAGCTGATATCATGTCCAGACAAATATATGAAGACATAATACAATCTCAAATATATCATGTCCAGACAAATATATGAAGACATAATGTAATCTCAAATAACTGAAAGTAACAGTGAGGATGTGGACATAATATAATACTGGAGACATGGACATGAGGATGTGGACATAATGAAGACATAGATATAGAGACATGGACATGAGGATGTGGACATAATGCAACTTCTGAAAGTAATACTGCAGATAACATACAGTGAGTTTGTCCAGGAAAATATTACAGAAACATTGCAAAAACATAGCAAAAACATTTCAATACTGTAAGTAATACTGTAGATAAATATACAGATAATATGAGGACATAATGCAGATAATTATATTAGAGTTTGTTGGAGGCATGCCTGCAGATAATTACATTAGAGTAATTACATTAGAGTTTGTTCACATTAGAGTAATTACTTCAGACACTGAAAGTAATATTCCCAAACTGAAGGCATGCTTCAAACATACCACAAAATGAAGGCATGCCTCAGTAATATTCCCACAAAATGAAGGCATACTTCAAATATTAGAGTTTGTTGACATTAGTAATTACAAAACATTTTTTTCTGAGCACTACACAAAATGGCCTATATAACTTCACAAAATGCCTACTGCTGCTGTTGCCAGCTACTGCTGTTGCCCCCTCCCCTATTGGCTCCAATACTTAAGTTCCATGGAGGTCTGAACACCGAGTTTGGTGACATCCTTGGTGGTAGACATGATACAATGTCACTTGCCCTACCAGGTGCATTGGCCAAGTATTGTTGTATTTGTTCTGCAACTGAAGGTCTTGGAGGCATAAAATTTGTTGAAGGCCTTGGATGCATCATTCATGCTGTATTTGATTCACCTGCTTGTTGTACTGCCTTCTTCTTACCCCTTGAAACCTTTGGCCTCTTGTAAACAGTGTTGCTCACCCTTGGAACTTTTTCTTTTGGTTCTTTGGGTGGTCTTGGCACCCTTGGTGTTTTTTTATTCCCTCCAACTGGTCCTCCCTGGCACCCCCTAGCATTGTGATCTGCTGGCAACTTGTACCTCCCACATATCCTCTGCTTCTTGACACTTCTTGGCAACTCATCAGCTTCCCTCCTCCTAACACCCTTTGGTCTTCCAGGGAGCCTATGTCTACCAGGTAGACCAACCTCATATGGTGGCTGCAAAATAAATAAAGTAGTGAGTGGCATGACAGGTAACTTAAATGAAGTAGAAAGCTGCAAAATAAATGAAGTAGAGAGCCTATAGTGACTTACTGTGCCCCATAAGCTTTGTTGAGGCATTGGAACAATCTTTCCACCATATGCTTTCTGGTAGGTAGTGGCATGATAGTAGTGACTTGTGAACCTATAACAAGTAAATATTGTTAGTATAAAACTTTAGTATAAGCTGTAACAAGACAAATGAATATTGATAGTAATTACATTATCCATTGAGACCTACTAGGTAACAGAGCAGCTACAGCATGGACACATGGAATCCCTGTTAAATCCCACACACAACAGTCACAGCTTCTTTTAGAAATATCAACAGTCCATCTATTCTCAATAGAGTACACACTTGTGACACAAAACAACCCTTCATCAGCCCCAATCACTTGATATTTGTTGACAAGGTTTGATCTTTGCTCAATTATCTTCTGAGCTCTTGGGGTCAAGTCATACTCACCCCATGCTCTAGAAGCCATCTTCCTATCATAGATCATTTGCATCACCATCATATGAAACATCTCCACAACCATAGTGATGGGTTTACCTCTGATTTCTCTTATCCAACTGTTGAAGCTCTCAGAGAAATTGTTGGTTATGTGCTCACACTTGGTTATTTTGTCAAAGTAGGCTCTACACCATCTGGTCATGTGCTCTGCCATCATGTACTCAAGACCCTCTGGACACTGTTGAGAAATTGCTCCAATCCATTTAGCAGTATCTACCTCTCTGTAGGCTCTGGCTGCCCCCCAGGTAAGATGCTTCATCTGTTGGCTAGCACTGACATGGGACTTGAAGTTCTTGTAGAAATGCCTGAAGCAAAACCTATGTGGGTGCCCATAGAATTCACTGTCAACAGCTTTCCCTAGACCTTTATGTCTGTCATAGATGAAGGATATCTTCCATGGATGTTGCAGTAACTTGTCTTTAGTAATGCTAAGAAAATGACCCCATGTAGCTTCACACTCTGAAGTGCATATGTAGATGGCAAGTAGAAACAGTCCATTATTGCCATATAAAGCTGTGGCTGACAAACACACCCCTCCCTACTTTCCTTTCAGGTGACAACCATCCAATCCAACTAGTGGTCTGCAACCATCTATGAATCCAATGAAGCTTGCAAAGTAGCCTATGCATAAATACCCAAATTCAGTTGTCCCTGGTATATTTCCATAAAAAGACACACTCCCAGGGTTGGATTTCAAAACCTGGTTTGCAACATCAGGAGCTTTTCTATAACTTTCATCATAGCCACCAAATATTTGCTCCTTTACTCTGAACAATGCCATGTGTGCATTCCAATATGACACTTTCACTGTAAACTTGGACCACATCTACTTCTGAACATCCTTTGCCTTCCATGAAGTATGGTGTGCCTCGATGTCCTCTTCCAAAATTTCAGAGATGAATCTGCTGTTTGCCATCTTGTTCTGCAATTACAAGTGTGTGCTTTATTGAGTTGTCTAAGTGTACAAGTTGTCTTATCTGGTCCAATTCTGACCATGCACATCCATGGACATGTCTCTTCTTGACACACACCCCATATCCTCTGTATTTCATTCTTAATATACTTAATTTCAAACCTGTTCTTTATAGCAAAAGTCCTTAAATATCTTTTGCACTCACTAGGATTCATCCACTGCTGACCTAGGACTAGATCAATCACCTCAGGAGCTCTGTATTCCTCCTCACCCATCACTACAACAAATAGGGCATACAATAGCAGTTTATCTATAGCGTTCAAGCCTCCCTGCTATAAAATGTCATCATCAATAGCGTTCATTCTGCAGTTTATCTATTGCTTATGATTTTACAATTTAGGTATCTCTACTTAAATATTTGAAATAGTTGTTTTTTATTAGCAGTTCCTTGAAGAGAGAAAGCTTGAGTTGCTTATGACTCTTCTAGTTTGCAGGTGCCTTTCCCTTCTTTTGTATTTTCTTTAGAATAGACTTCATCTAGTTCTATTTTGTGATACCTGACAGTTTTATTCTTGGCTAGAAAAAGATACGATGTTCCCAAGATAACAAAGGTTTTTTGCTTGTAATAAATGATGGAAATGCAAAAATATTTCTTCATGATTCTTCAACTTTTCCTATTAGCAATTTTTATAAAGGGCAGGTTGGGTTTCATTTATGCTTAAAATGTGTACTTATCTTAATAGCTTCACGACAATACGATCATGTATTGATCTTGTTGATGAAAATTTAAAGCAGTAGATGATGCTATTTGGACTTATCAAGCTGAAAAAAAGGAAAAGACTCATTTACCAATTGAAATATTGAGTAATGAACTATGTATGGGATACATATCAAGGGGGACAGTTGAACCGAATCATTATTTAGTATCCAAATTATGTTTTGTTCTGTTATTTACTTCTTAATCTATTTTTATTTATATTTACACATTTTTGTTTCATTCTTCTATGTTTCAGGAACTACCTGTTGAAGTTTTTGCAGGATATGATTCACATCTGAAATTGTTGATGTTATTAGACCAAGTATTATTTTGAGTATACTAAAAATCTGAGTATCCCTTTGAGTCTGATTATTTTGTGTAACACCCAGTTTTCTGAAATTGGGATATTTTTGAAAATTTATTATTTTATTATTTAATAATGGTGTTTTAGTCATGATATAATTTTTGGTGATTTTAGTGTGATTAAAACTATTTCATAAGTCATGACTTATGACTTTGTGACTTTCCTAGTAAACCCTAGTGTAACCCTAGCTATTTCATAACCTAGAGACTAACCATGATCATGTTAGCCTAGCCATAGGTTTAGAATATCAAATTAGGACTTTTTAGTCAAAAGGGTATTTTGGTAATTTTCTAGGATTTGTTTGAAATTATTTGAATTTATGTGTTTTTATTATTATTTAATTATTGATTATTGTTATGTTAGTCCCTAAGCTAGTTTACCCTAATCTAGGGGTTAGTCACTAACCTAGAAGACTAAGTGTAGATATTTACTTTATGTGTAAATATCTAGGTTGATAAATATCTAGATATTTAACTTTCTAGGATATTTTAGAAACCTAGAATATCTAACCCCTAGTCAAAGCCTTAGAGACTAAGTCTTGCAAGGTGGAAGGGGACCCTATAGCCTACCCCTACCCCCCCATGGCAGCCAAGAACACCCCCCCTCCATATGTGTACACCCTTCACAAGAAAGGCTTCATTTTCAATACATTGGAGTTTAGGTTTTCCCTCAACTTCACACCTCCATAACTTGACCATTTCTCCACCAAATTGAGCCCCGTTTCTTGCGTTGGAACCCCCTACTAGTGAGGATACCAAGGAAGGCTAGCTAGCAAGGATACCCTAGCTGTGGGCACCCCCAAGGACAGTGAACAACCCCCCCCCCCAAGAAGTTGTTTTCTTGAGTTTTCACTCAATAGGTATTTTCTCACAAACCTAGTCAAATTCTTGTTTTTCTTTCATAAATGCATTCATATAGGGATAACAATACTGTGGGTAAAGTTTGGTGGGATTTTGATGTGTTTTGGTGTCCGTATCGGACACGTGTCTGTGTCTTAATTTCAGTGTTTGTGTAAATGCCACTTAGGACTAAACCTTGTGTTTTTGTGAAACAAATTATATTTTTGGGTAGCCCTAGACCTGTAGGACACGAAACCCTAGGACTGAGCACGTTATCGTGTCGTGACACCGTGTCAGGCCATTAGGATCCTAGACTAACCTAGGGGCTTCAATTACCAACCAAGATTAGGTTGTCTTAGCTCGGTTTAGTTGGAGTTTGGTCTAACCTAAGTCGAGGGTTTACAGTCCTGATTTTCCAGTTTTAGGATTATTTCCAGTTTTCAAAATTGAGTTTTAAATCTATTTTTGATATGATTTATACATAGTATATAGGTATTTTAGTATGTATATATGTAGTATATGTGTATGTGTGTGTGTGGGTGAGTTTTCAGGGTATTTGGTTGTGTGTGTAGGTTGTTGTGTATGTATATACATACACATGTATATATGTACTGTGTATGTGTGTGTTGGGTCTGGGTTTGGGTTCCAGAACCTGGAACATCCCCCCCCCCCTGTGTGACAGTGTTCACATCTCTCTCTCTCTTTCTCTCTATTCAGTCTCTTCTCTCTCATTCACTCTCTCTCTCACTCTATGTCCCTCTCTCTTCCATCTCTTTATATATATATAGTATATATATAAGTTTTATATATATAGATATATATATATATATATGTGTATATATATATTGATATATATATATATATTTGTATTAGGTCACATATATAGTGTATATATATATGTGAATGTGGGTTTTGTATATATATAGAGTATTTACATATAGGTATTTGGGTAGTAGATAGATAGTATATATCTATATATATAGATATATGTATATATAGATAACTTGCTAAGGAATAGGTTATATAGAACCCTATATTGGCCTATGGCCAAGATTATTAGCCTATGGCCATTAGGGCTAACCCTAATTAACCAAATACCCATGACTTAACTAGTTTACCCCTTGTTTGACCAAGTGTTGACCAAGGTCAACCTTAGGTCAAACTTGACCTAATCAACCTAGTTTGACTTGAACTAACCTAGAATGACCTAAGTTTGACTAAACCCTAGACTATTGACTAGTTGGTTTAGACTTTGACCTATATAAGGGTATTATTTATGACTTGGTTATATAGATAGCCCTATGTAGAGTGAAGATATGTATGGGGTTAAGTGGAATACTTAGAGTTGAGTCATGACTTGAGTTGGAGAATGGGATTAGCTTGATTACAGGATTAAGGTTGGTATTGTGCTATATATATATTTTGTATGATATACCTTGTATAGGAGATTGGTTATGCCTTAGCTTTGTGGTATAGAATCCTTGGTATCCAAAGACATGTTAGCCTTATAGAGTTTGAGTTAGAGTTGGCCATTGACCTAATTATCTTACAGACTAGTATATGATTAACCAAAACCTTAGTTGGTCTAAGTTTGACCTAGACTTGACCCAGATTGATCATGTTGACTAGTATTTGACTAGTTTGATTAGAGTGTTGACCAGGAGTTGACTTTAACCTAGATTTGACTAACCTTGACTTGTTTGACCTTGTTTGACCTTGTATGACTTAGTTTGATTTCCTGTGACCTAATATGATTTGATTTGACTTAGTTTGACTGTAGAGTTGACCAAGTTTGACTTTGACCTAGATTGGCTTAGAATTCATATAGATTGTATTGCAGATTTCATTTACCTTCATTTTGGACATGTCATAACTGTATTACTCTATTTTAGGACATTGTGACCCTGGTACAGACATCTGATATTACACTACTCTTTCCAGAGTGTCAGGCGAGTACATTCTCTGATAGTTCTTTCATTACTTGTCATTTACTGTATTCAGTTCTAGTTAGCTATATGTGATTCTCTGTACAAACACGATTAGTATTGCTGGATCCATTACATGCGACACTCATTTATTCATGTCTGGCCTCTATATCTGGAATCACTACTGGCATCACCCTACTGGAATCATTTCTGGAATCATTGGATGGACTCATACTGGTTGTAGTGTTGGATTATGGATTCACTTGTGGGCGGAGAAATACTTGAGTAGACATGTGAACATACCTAAAATCTGGAACCACCTCCCTTGGAACTATTCTGGAATGATAGCCATCCCACACTTGGCCGAGTGTGCGATGTGCCTGATTACCCCTAGCCGTTTACATGTTGATCTCAGTATTTTAAAACACACTGTTAGAGTATAGGCTGGACTTACCCTGGAATCATGGATCACTTCTGGACTCATTTTACTGGACTCATTTTACTGGACTCATCTTATACTGGAATCATCTAGTATTGGATTATATGGACTGGACTCACACTGGAATTACATTTTATACTGTCTGGACTTATACCATGTTATTCTAGTTCAGCTAGTTTACTACAGTCTTCTTTGCCATGATTTCTTCTCTTGTTAGTTACTTTACTTTTCTTGTACCCTCACTGTTTCTCTACATCATTATCTGTATAAAACTGCCATGCTCATCTGTATAACTGTCTAAAAACTGCTTTATAGTCTTTGTCATTTACTTGGGATTTCTAGATGAGATGTGCTCGTTCCTGTCCTGATTGGACCTGTTGAAAATATTACAGATGATACTCCTGACGACACATGCCCTACTTACCATGGACCTGGCGAGGGATTAGCTACCTTTGGTTCCGACTCTCAGGAGTGATTCAGGAGTTTAGCTAGTAGACTTACTTAGCTTTCATATTTTGAGCTTGTTGTATTAAACTTGAGATATTGAGTTGTATTAGAGTTTGTTTGAGACATTGTTATTATTATTTTAGTAGTTTAAATTTCTGTTGTTGTTAGTTGGTATCTAGATTTCTGTGTTATCTTATCGTGCTTAGACTGTGATTGAGTATATCATATCTTTTACTTGTCCTCCCTTCGGAGTTGAGATCTTGGCAAGTACATTATATACACTGCATGAGATTAGTTAGCAACCTAGGACAGCGTTCTACCGCCGACACTGCGGCGTAGGCTGGACGTACCCACTTCTGTGCCCCTACACAGGGTGCGGGTCGTGACATTTTGTACCCTACCTGCAGGTATCTATAAAGCTTGAACTAATTGCTTATGACATATTAGCATTAAAAACCAACTGCCTTCTTGTACATTTCAGTCCAGTTGCACTGGTCCAGGAGCCATCCATGTAGTAAAATATTAATGCTTAATCAATCTTTTACCCGGTGGTATCAATCCCCATCTCAATTATATATATATGGCTATATATACTTTTTCTCTAGCTTCTGTTGAGGAATGTTTGTCTTGTAATTTGGATTGCTTTTGGGGACTATTATTCTATTATAATGTCATTTATTTATATAGGTTCCAGAGGCCGGCACCTTGATCTCTTTACAACATATATAATTTAAATGTTAAAATTAGAATATAATTAAAACATACTAGCAGTACTATGACTTGTTTCAATATCCTAATTAATTGGATTTGTTTGTATACATGCATGTGTTATTGTTCTTGAACATCTTCTAGCTCCAAGCAAAAATCGATTGGGAACTTGTTTATTTTTTAGAGTGTCATTGGTGAGGGTTCGTCCCGACCAATCTCATGTGTCAAACCAGGTCTGTTGCCTTTTGTTAGTAATATGCAGGTCTTGTTTTTTGCTTATATTGCCTATTTTTATCTTCCAGTTTAATGCCAACTATGCTATTGGGAAGGATGTTCAGTTAATAATAGCAGTTGTTGGAGAGGAGGCACTCTTGTCTGAGGATCTGGTTTCTTTCTCTCCTTTGAACTTCTAAAATATTTGGTTTGGTATTGATTTCAACTGACATCTGCTTTTTACATGGACCCAGCTCGACCTTGAATTTCTAGACAAGTTTGAAATAAGGTTTGTCGCACACGACCTTACCGTGCATCTTTCCTTGCGAGCTTCTCCATCACATACCAAGAAAGACCTTGGATCGGTTCTATAGCAGAGATGCAGCCTACTTAGGTGCCAATATCTATAAAGCTCAATTTCTAGAATTTATTGCGAGTTGACAAGAATAAATAAGAGAAGAGTATTGTTCATACCTTCAGTGATTTGGCAAGAATAAGTATGTATGGATATGAATGGATCACTAATAAATTCAACTGACAATGGATTCCAGTTGTTTGGTTGATTATAACTCATAGAATTTTAGGCAATTTTCTATTGATAGCTAACTCATAAACTAAACTGCTTGTTTATTAACCAGGAACACTAATGTTTCCCCCTATATTTGTGTAGTTTGGATGAAGTAAGAGGATTTCTGAGGAGCTTTGGTTGTGGATAGGCTCGAAGGGTTCGAGCTAAATTTTGGATATACAACATTTTGGATATATGTATGGAAATAATTAAACGCTGACTACGTTGTTAATGTTTAAGTTTGGAGAAATTATGAAGGATTTTGAATGTTCTGGGCAGTGAAATTAATGAATTTACTTGTGTTCGGAATTCATTCTATGATTGATTCGTCGAGAAGCATTTAAATTTTTGAATACCCACATTCTATGTATATATGCAATAGATATCTGTGGCATTCTGTATATCTGCAATACTATTTTGATGTGCTGCAATACTATTCTGATGTGAATTGTTTCTTTACACTAATGCATTCTGCAATAGCATTCTGACATGATATTGGTGCACATATAATAGCGCGAAAGAAATGCTATAAAAACTCTATAGCATTTTTTACTGCTATAACAAGTCTATAGCGTTCATGGACGCTGTAATAACTAAATAGCGTTCATGAATGCTATTACTTTCCTATAGCATTCTTATATGCTATAAGAATTGTATAGCGTTCATAAATGCTATAAACTGTCTATAGCACCATGGAACGCTATAATCCATCAATAGCGTTTATGAACGCTATAACTTTATAGCGTTCTTATACATGGGGCAATTATAGCGGGGGTATTTATAGCGGTCCGAATACGCAATAATAGGCATTCTACAGCGTTCTGAGCACACTATCGTATCCCATATCTGTTGTAGTGCATCTCACCTTCACTGTACAAGTCATCAAGTTCAGCCCCAGCTTGATGATCACATTCAGAAGCTGATGAGTCATTGCTATGGTATTCCTCTTCAGCCTCTAGTTCTTCAACTGCAAGTTTTTTCTTCTCTCAACCTCCTGCCTCTGAAACTCAGTTTCTTCTCCCCATTCTTGACTGTTGTTTTCTGAAATGTCCACATTTCTTGACATAGATGCTCCTTCATCATCACTGTTACATGGAATATAGTCCTCATCACCCTCTGTTTCTTCTTCTTCACCCTCTATTTCTTCCTCACTTGAATGGTCAAGGGTTGCTGGAGGTTCATCTCCATAATGTTGTGTCTTAGCTTGTGTACCAAGTTCTTCATCCTCATATGTATCAGCTAAGTCTACAGCTACACCTTGTGTAGTTGGTTCATCTCCATAGAGTTGTTGGTCACCATCTGTCGATCTGTGTTGGAGCCCCTTGGTCAGACCCTCCACCAGTGAACATCCTTGAGGGCATTTGATCCAGCTGCTCCTCAGGAAGATCCACATCATTGTCACTAGGTAGTGGATCCAACAGCTCCTCACGAAGACCCTTCTTGACATGTCTTCTAACTGGTTTGTGGGCTACTTTCTTAATCCTTCCACTTTTGCTTGGTGTTAGTGACTCAGTAGGTTGTAGCTCTTGACTTGCAGGGTAGCCAAATTCTTTTAAGAATATGTGTATCTCTCCTTGCTTGTCAGGAAGTTGTTTACTAAACATATCCAACAACCCAGCATCAGTGAGGAGCTCCACTGTTTCTCCATTCTTCAAAGCATCAATCCAGTAGTACTTATAAACTCCCTCCAAATGGTTACTTTCAACTGTATAAGGTAAATCCAACAGACTTATAAAGTCTGGGTCCACTTCAACAACAATTGAACTACCCTTAAAATGGACCCTAAGCATGTACTTCCTGTATAACAGTACAACTACCCTTAAAATAGCCTATAATTTCACATATAATAATAAAAGCAATAAACATAACTGTCTCTAACAATAATAGCCTACAAATATCATCAATTTTAGCCTATAATTTCACATATTGAATTCATAAAGGAAATCATCATATTGAACCCTAATAGCATATAATTTCACATTTATAATAGTACAACTACCCTTAAAATAGAGGAAATTCATAGAGTTAAGGGTTTTAGGAATTTTCTAATTTCTTCCACTCATTACGGCTCCTCAAAAAATGAGTTAAGGGCTTTTTGGTCATTAAAAAATAGTCAGAGCGGTCAACCGTTAGCAAGAGACGGAAAACGTCTCAACTGGGGTGCGTTATACATTATGGTAAATGACAGGGGTGCACCATTAAATATGGTAAAGTAAGTGGGGTGCGACTCATCAAAAATTTATTGATGTGTTATCATGTGCATTTTGGGAACATGTTAGCATAACTCTATAAATGGTCGACTTGGCTAACTGTAAATGCAATTACTGCAGCATACCACAAAATGAATTATTCATATAATCCATTTTGTTCACAAAAAATAAGTGTGGATGTTCATCATTCCACTAAAAGGTTATCACGTGTGAAACTAGAATTATTGTAGCTTTCATATCTCGAGTAAAATGATGAACATCCACAAAGAAATTGACCACTAGTTTCACATGACAATTTTTTGAGTGAAATGGTGAATATTCACGCAAATTTTGGAGGACGAAGGAAAATCAACTCTTATTCATAAGACATGATATATATAAATTAATCCAACTAAAAGCTCATAACCCAAAATATATGCTTTATATATCAATCCATTGTTCCATGGACGATTAATCTCCTAGGTAGGCTCCATTATATTGTCATCATACATACAAATACATAGGGGTGGGCGTCCAATTTATTCGATTTCAACCGAAATGAATAGTAAAAATCGAATAAATTGGAATTATAAAAATTTAAAATCGAAATTGAACCAAAATTAGTTAAAACAAAAATCGAAGCGAAGCGAATAATCAGTACTTTCTTTTTAGGTTTATTCGGTTGAAATATTTTTATTGTTTAATGTGTCGGGTTTAAAGTTCGGATCGTGGTTAAATTATATTAAAAATTATAATTTTTATACACACATGTCTTATATTTAAAGTTGCACCCAAAGTTATATTAGTCTTTAAATTATCAATGTTAGACTTATATATATATATATATATATATATATATATATATATATATATATATATATATATATATATATATATTGTAGGAACGAAATCGTAAAGCAGAATACTCTAGAGGGGGGGTGAATAGAGTAGGCAGCGGAATATTGCTAATTAAAAACTTGTTAGCAGTTAGATCACAGATATAATAATAATTACAAGAAGTAAATGACAGAATTTAAAAGTGATCAGAAGGCAAACGTAAACACCGAGATTTATACTGGTTTCCCTCTGGTGAGGACTAGTCCAGTCGGAAGAACTCTAGCTTCCAGTTGTATCCACTATTGGAAAATTCCGCAAGTTTTCATACGAAGTCCTTGCAACTTCTACAAATGCGAGCTTTGATACGAAGAACTCGTCCAACTTCAATTGTGAAGAGTTGAATCTTCTATCAAGCCTCTGATTACAATTACTCTGAAACTTCTAGATCGTACCATACTGGCAAATCGACTAGAGGATTGTAACTGGCTTGGAATTTAAAAAAGAAAGCTTTTTAAGAACTCTTTGGAATACTGTAAGCTTTAAGAAGAGAAGATTGAAAGTGAATTGGTGTGTTGAAATGATCGAAATGCTTCTCTATTTATAGCTTTTCCAAAGACAGAACTCTGACAGAATTCGGGCAGAAGTCGGACAGAAATCTTTGTAACAACCCGTAACTGATGGATGACCAAGTTCAAAAATCCAACGTTCACTAACGTTCCAAATGGCCGAACTCTGGCCGAACTCGGGCCGAGTTCTCCTGAGGTTCTGCCAGTTCATTTTTGGAGAAAATAAATTTTAGCTTTTTGAACAATCCTTCAAAGGCTTTTTGTAAAAAAGAATATTTTTCAAAAACATGAATCATTTGTAAAAGAATATGATGGTTTTGAAAAACGTTTTCGGATAGCCTATTTGCCAGTACGACTCGGTGTACAATGTATTCCTAGACTCAATAAAAAGAAAAATTACATTGCTTAGCAGGAAGTATATTCTGAATGGCAAACGGCTTCAATATTGAACATTGTTGATAACCATTGTTGAGCAGTGTCCAAAACGTCGTAGGTAAACATCTGAGTAGACTTGCATTTATATCGAGACAGAGTTTGATCAATTATTAAAATCAGGTTTGACCATGACCAATGGGCCAACAATCTCCCCCATTTTGATAATTGACAAACCTTGCCGATATAACATCTAAGCTTGGAATCAAATCAAAATAGTAAAGAAAAATTGTTCGTATCCTGTATTTCACAAACATGTTAGATCCTTATTTCTCCCCCGTTGTCACTTAGCAAAATAATTACAAAAGAAAAAGCTCCCCCGCAATCAATGCATAAGTAACAAACAGTGAAAAAACACATAAAAAATAAATAATCATGACAGATGGTAGAAACAGTAAGAGAAATAGAATAACAACACAGGCATGTATTTGTCTCAGGCAATTTCTAAAGAATGAAGCAATAAAAGATAGATAGTGCTACGATAAACTGAAACAAATAGAGTGTTGAATAATAGACTAAGATGCCAAAACTGAGGCATAAACAAAAACAACCATGTCCATGAATAAGAAAAAAATTTACTGATAATAACTAAAAAAAATACTGATAAAATCTTGGAATGTCGGAGCATTTTCAAGTAAACATAAGACAAAAAGTAACAGTTTCAATAATTTAACATCTCAAAATTCATCATCATCAACATCATCATCATCAGCTGCAGCTCCAGCATGTCCAGATGGACCAGCTCTAGAAGTACCAGCGCCAGAAGTGGAGTAGCGCCAGCGTAAAACTCACCGACATAGTCTCGAGGAGGGGCACGAGCAGTACGATACCAATCATATGCGTTCCCTGGCTGGAACAGAGAGTATACCGTCTCGTCGTCAATACGGTAGCCAGAAACAGAAGGGTCTCGAGGCAGAGAGCTAGCAGAATGTCCCGTCTGCACAAATCTCAGATCGGCGAAGGAGTTGGCAATCGCCTGGAACCGAGTCACATCACGAAACTCGTGTTCCCTAGAGGTCTCAACATAAAAAGACTGCAGATCTGATAAGTGCTGATGGATACCCTCAAATGTCATAGGGTAAGAATGAGGTGGAACATGTGCTGTGGGATCTGTGGGAGTAGGTGTAGGAAGAGTAGGTACAGTGGGTGGAGGAACAGATGCAATGCTGCGACGAGAGAGTTTGAGAAACTTGGGCTCGGGGTCGACAGCACAAGTAGATAAATCAATATCAAATCTCTGAAAAATGCGATGAATGAGCATCGCATAAGATAGGTTGCGGTCTCTCCCGCGACATCTACCCATCATCTGAATAATAGTCTTAGGGGCAGAAAAAAGAATCCCCTTAAGAATATGATAAAGAGCATATAGCTCAAGTGCAGTGACATCATCTTTAGAAGTGGATTTTGGAAGTAAAGTAGAATAGATGATGCGATGTAATTCGTAGTTAAACAAGTTCAAGTTATTAGCCTTGAACTTTCCAGGAAGAACGCGTGCGGGCGCACAAAGTTCATTCTTGAAACTAACGAGTGTCGTGCCATCGGGGAAATCAAAATCAGTGATGTCATCTAGCAGGGCACCTTCGTTTGGAATACCAAGGATTTTCGCTAACGTGTCATCAGTGAATTCGATATCAATTCCTCCGATTCGTGTCTTCGCTGTAAAAGTGTCTAACACGAAATTACAGTAGAATAATCTAATGGCATTAGTGGTAATGGGGAATTGTAAGGTGACAAAATATTGTAACCCTAATGCCTCAAAATAAGGACGGTGATCCGGAAAGACAGTCCACTTAATCGGTGATCCAGTGCAAATAGTACGCATGTTAAAATCAGCGTACCACAATAACGCTTGATCGGAAGTTTTAAAATAAAACTCATCCGACGCACCATCGTCCGATTGGACCGGAGAAAAGAGGTAATCCGTATGCAGATCTGAAGACGATGCCTCTTCACTGGCATTGGTCTTCTTTCTCTTGAAGGGATTGAACTTAGGCATTCTTTCCCAAACTTTCTACAAATCTTAAGTATTGAAAAGTGGTGGAAAGAAGGGATTATACCTTCCAAGAGTTGGATATGTTGTAGAGGATGACGATCTCTGCACGAATCCAAAGTTTTGATGAAAAACTCCACAAGGATTGGAAGAACAATGAGGGAGTAGAACTAGGGTTTCGGAGGGACGGAGCTGCTGTTATGAGGATGTGGGAAAGTATGAAGAAAAAGGAGGCCTCGGGTTGCTGCTGTTATATATAAACACCCAGCCGAACTCTGGCCGAATTCGGACCGAACTCAGGCCGAATTCGCCTAGGGTTGCCTGGCTATATATATATAAAAAAATCAAATAAGACCACATTCTTTTTCATTAATTCGTTTCAAATGCTTAATTCAAAGTTTAGTAATTTTAAATCTCAAAATAATATAATTAATATTATTTTATAAATTAATATTCTTTACTCAATATCTGTCTCAGATTAGCTGTAGGAGTACTGTCCCAGCTAACGAAGGTTCACCGGAAAACTCTTAAATACCGCTTCACTTCGACCGTAGTCGTGGTGAGAGACAGACTCTTTTAGGCTTGTCTCGAAAACAGTTTATGAGTATCGAATAAATAATTAATAAAACAAAAATTAATTAATATTATTGATATCTAAAATTCCTAACTCTCGACGTAAATAGTTGAAACGATCTTCCGCTAAAGGTTTTGTGAATATGTCAGCTAATTGATTCTGTGTGTCTATGTATACAAGGTCTATATCTCCATTTTGTTGATGATCTCTAAGAAAATGATGTCGAATCTCGATATGTTTAGTACGAGAATGACATACTGGATTCTTAGTCAAATTAATAGAACTAGTATTATCACAGAAAATGGGTATATGTGTAAAATGCAATCCATAGTCTTCTAAGGTTTGTTTCATCCATAAAATTTGTGCACAACAACGTCCTGCGGCGATATACTCAACCTCTGTTGTCGATAATGCAACAGAATTTTGCTTTTTACTAAACCAAGAGACTAGAGCTTTTCCTAGGAAATGACATGTGCCGCTGGTACTTTTTTTATCTACTTTGCATCCGGCAAAATCAGCATCGGAATAACCAGTTAGGTCAAAAGACGTGGTTTTGGGATACCATAAGCCGACAGAAAAAGTGCTTTTAAGGTATCGAAAGATACGCTTAACTGCGCAAATATGTGATTCCTTAGGATTGGCTTGAAAACGAGCACATAAGCAAACACTAAACATAATGTCTGGTCGACTGGCAGTTAAATAGAGTAAGCTACCGATCATACCTCGATACTTACGTTTGTCGACAGGTTTGTCTTTTTCATCAATATCAAGCTTGGTTGAAGTCGCCATTGGAGTGCTAAGTGGCTTTGTTGCTTCTATGTCAAACTTCTTTAGTAGATCTTTTGTGTACTTATCTTGATTTATGAACGTCCCATTGTTGATTTGTTTGATTTGCAGTCCGAGAAAGAACTTTAGCTCTTACATCATGCTCATCTCAAACTCATTCTGCATACACTTTGAGAATTCTTGACAAAGAGATTCATCAGTAGATCCAAAGATAATATCATCTACATAGACTTGAATCAAAAGAATATTATTATTCAAAGACTTTATAAACAAAGTAGTGTCAACCTTTCCCTTTAAAAAACCGTTATCAAGTAGAAAAGAGCTTAGACGATCGTACCAAGCACGAGGGGCTTGTTTCAAACCGTATAAAGCTTTCTTCAACTTGAAAACATATTCAGGAAATTTGAAATCAGTAAAACCGGGTGGTTGAGCTACATAAACCTCTTCTTTTATAAAATTATTTAAAAATACGCTTTTGACATCCATTTGAAATAATTTAAAATTATAAAAACATGCAAATGCACATAACATGCGAATGGATTCTAATCTCGCAACTGGGGCATAAGTCTCATCGTAGTCGATACCTTCTTCTTGATTGTATCCTTGAGCTACGAGTCGAGCCTTATTACGAGTCACTAAACCATTTTCGTTCAGTTTATTTCGGAATACCCATCGGGTGCCAATGACCGGATGATCAATAGGCTTGGAAACAAGTTTCCAAACTTGATTCCGTTCAAATTGGTTTAATTTCTCTTGCATAGCATCTATCCAAAAATTATCACTACATGCTTCATCAATACTTTTGGGTTCAAACTGTGAGACAAAAGCAACACAAGAAGCTATATCTTTATTAGAGGAGCGAGTACTTACACCCTTGGTAATCTCACCAATTACCAAGTCCTTTGGATGATCAGCCGTGAACTTTAATCTTTTTGGCAGACTCCGAAGGTAGTTGGTTCCTGGATCTTCTCTAGGAGGATCAACTGGTGCTTTGCTAGATACATTAAGATCTTCGTCATTGTCATCGATTGTTGTTTGATTTAGTTCATCAATGGTGACATTGATCGTCTCTTCGATGATCATGGTTCTTTTGTTGAAGACTCTGTATCCTTTACTTTTGCCCGTATAACCTAAAAATATACCTTCATCGGCCTTTTCGTCAAACTTTCCCAAATTATCTTTTGTATTAAGAATAAAACATTTACAACCAAATATTCTAAAATATGAAACTAATGGAATTCTATCAAACCATAGCTCAAATAGAGTCTTCTTCGATTTGGGTCGAATTAGAACTCTATCGAGAACAAAACAAGCTGTATTGACAGCTTCAGCCCAGAAATACTTGGGTAGACTAAACTGGTTTAACATTACTCTGGCCATTTCGGATAGAGTTCTGTTCTTACGTTCCACAATTCCATTTTGTTGTGGAGTCCTAGGGCATGAGAATTCGTGTACAAAATCGTGTGTGTCACAAAATTGCTCAAACTCTGCATTCTCGAATTCGCCTCCATGATCGCTTCTAATATGAGTGATCATGTAACCTTTTTCATTCTGTACTTTCTTGCAAAAGGTGACAAATTTCGATAATGTATCGTTTTTGCGTGTCAGAAAATATACCCACGTATATCTAGAATAATCATCTACAATTACAAAAGCATATAGCTTACCTCCGAGGCTAGCAACTATGCTAGGACCAAATAAGTCCATATATAGTAATTGTAGAGGTCTAGTAGTACATACAGCATTTACTGAATTGAAAGTGGATCGAGTAGCTTTGTTCTTTTCACATTGACTGCATACCGAATCCTTCTTGAATGTAATGTCCGGTAAACCGCGTACTAGCTTCTTTGTGGATAATCTGGAAATAGTATCCATATTTGCATGACCGAGTCTCATATGCCACAGATGACTCTCATCGCTTTTAGCCATTAAACATCTACCTGAAATGTTAGTATCTTCCAACAAATAGAAAATATATATATTGTCTTCTTTAATACCTTCAAATATAGTATTATCAGTTGAACTATCAATAATAGTACATTTGTCTTTTACGAAGTTAATACCATAACCGTGATCATCTAAATGGCTTATGCTGAGCAGATTATGTTTTAACTCAGTAACAAGACAAACATCTTTAATCACTGGATAGGGAGCTTTACCAATATCACCAATACCGATTATATACCCTTTTAAATTATTGCCGAAGGAGACGTATCATTCTTTATTCCTTTTCGACAGTGTTGCGAATAATGAAGCATCGCTGGTCATGTGCCGTGAGCAACCGCTGTCGAGGATCCATTTGCTCCTAGCATGTGAAGGGTGTCCCACCTACAAAATAATTTGTAGATGAAACTATTGATACCCATTTCTTGTAGGGTCCTGACTGGTTAGTTTTCGGTATCCATGCATAAATATTTAGATCTACTAGCTTTCTGATTCTACATGCAGAAGATATATGACCAATGAGGCCACAATAATGACATTTAGCATGTTGAGTGTTGAAAGCTGAGTGGTGTGCATGGTTGGTAGGTTTAGGTTTTCTAGTATAGAAGAAAGTATACCTATTATCCTGGTTGGGCATAACCTTTTTAGGCAAAGGTTTGATAGGGTTAGGTCTGATAGTGTTAGGTTTGGAAATGTTTCAATTTTTCGGTAAGTGACATGTGTTAGGGTAGGAAGCAGCAGTCTCAGGCTGTTTTCCTAACCTAATTTCCAATCTTTTGAAAGTGTCATATAACTTAGTATAGTCAGAAGTGAGTGCTTCCATTCCGACTTGTGCACTTTGAAGACTTTTCTTCTCTTTAGAAAGTTCTTCTTTTAGTTGGTCAATAACCTTGTCTTTTTCTTCGGATGACTTGGTAGTCTCGTGTAATAAGAGCTTAATGGAAGAAAGCTCACCAGACTCACTAATATTATCTTTAACCTCAGCTAGTAGGTCGGTAAGTCTTCCTATTTTACCTTTGTACTCTTTGAGTACCTTCTTAGAGGTCTGATATTTGCTACGCAGTTTTCTGTAATCACTTAACAGTTCACTGAAGGCTTCTCCTAATTGCTCAAAGGTGAAGTCATCATATGTATCAACTATAGGTTCAGAGAGTACCTGATCAGATGCCATAAAGCATACATTTGCAGCGTCTTCTGATTGTTCATCTTCTGAGTCGCTGGCTTCACTTTCATGCCATATGCTGGTGTTGGCATACTTCCGAGATGTTGATCTTTTCAGGTTTCCTTTCTCGTATCTGTTGCTCTTCTTGCTTGTTGATGTGTTTGTAGGACAGTCCTTCTTCATGTGTCCTTTATTCTTGCAGCCGTAGCAGACAGCGTCATCTTGATACCAGCTGTTGCCGCCATTGTTCTCTTTTGTCTTCTTCTCATATCTCAAGAATCTTTTGAATTTTCTTGCAAGGAGTGCTTGATCTTCATCATCAGATTCACTGTTGTCTGAATCATCTTCAGCAGATCTTCTGTGCTGAGCCTTGAAAGCGATCGTCTTCTCCTTTGGTGCAGGCTCTTCAAAGTCTTGTAACTCTAGTTCATGAGTGAGTAGCTTACCCATGAGTACTTCAAGTGTCATAGTAGTGAGGTCGTTTCCTTCAGTGATTACAGTAGCCTTCGGAATCCAGTTCTTTGTAAGTGCTCGCAGGAGTTTGTGAATCTTTTCATGGTTACTGTAATCTTTGCCTAGGGAGGACAAAGGATTTACAATATCCAAGAATCTTTCGAACATCTGAGTAACTGTTTCGTTGGGCTTCATCTTGAACGTCTCATACTCTTGAGTAAGTCTGCTGACCTTTGATTCTTTGACTTGAGTTGTGCCCTCATGTGTGACTTCAAGAAGTTTCCATACTTCATTTGCAGTTGTGCAGATAGATACCCTGTTAAATTCAGTTATGTCTAAAGCATAAAATAAAGCGTTAATAGCACGTACGTCAAGACTGGCCTTTTTTTTTCTTCCTCTGTATATTTGTCATGGGGTTTTTCAGTTAAAACTCCATCAACATTTATATGAGGTGGCTTTTTATAGCCATCAATAACCACAGACCATAAATCAAAATCAAGAGATTTCAAAAAGAAACTCATACGTGTTTTCCAATAGGTGTAGTTTGTGCCGTCAAACAGTGGAGGTCTGTTTGTGGCTTGGCCTTCACTTGTGAATTTTACAGTTGCCATGTGTAAAGCTGTGATCTATATAAAATTAAATATAACTGCTGTTTTACCTTGCTTTACCTGTATAACCCGTTCTGATACCAATTGTAGGAACGAAATCGTAAAGCAGAATACTCTAGAGGGGGTGAATAGAGTATGCATCGAAATATTGCTAATTAAAAACTTGTTAGCAGTTAGATCACAGATATAATAATAATCACAAGAAGTAAATGACAAAATTTAAAAGTGATCAGAAGGCAAACGCAAACACCGAGATTTATATTGGTTTTCCTCTGGTGAGGACTAGTCCAGTCGAAAGAACTCTAGCTTCCAGTTGAATCCACTATTGGAAAATCCCGCAAGTTTTCATACGAAGTCCTTGCAACTTCTACATACGTGAGCTTTGATACGAAGAACTCGTCCAACTTCAATTGTGAAGAGTTGAATCTTCTATCAAGCCTCTGATTACAATCACTCTGAAACTTCTAGACCGTACCGCACTGGCAAATCGACTAGAGGATTGAAAGTGAATTTGTGTGTTGAAATGATCGAAATGCTTCTCTATTTATAGCTTTTTCAAAGACAGAACTCTGACAGAATTCGGCCAGAATTCGGATAGAACTCTTTGTAACAACCCGTAACTGAAGGATGACCAAGTTCAAAAACCCAACGTTCACTAACGTTCCAAATGGCCGAACTCTGGCCGAACTCGGGTCGAGTTCTCCTGAGGTTCTGCCAGTTCATTTTTGGAGAAAATAAATTTTGGCTTTTTGAACAATCCTTCAAAGGCTTTTTGTAAAAAAGAATATTTTTCAAAAATATGGATCATTTGTAAAAGAATATGATGGTTTTGAAAAACGTTTTCGGATAGCCTATTTGCCAGTACGACTCGGTGTACAATATATTCCTAGACTCAATAAAAAGAAAAATTACATTGCTTAGCAGGAAGTACATTCTGAATGGCAAACGGCTTCAGTCTTGAACATTGTTGATAACCATTGTTGATCAGTGTCCAAAACGTCGTAGGTAAACATCTAAGTAGACTTGCATTTATATCGAGACAGAGTTTAATCAATTATTAAAATCAGGTTTGACCATGACCAATGGGCCAACATATATATATATATATATATATATATATATATATATATATATATATATATATATATATATATATATGCAGATGACCTCTAGCCTAGTGTTTAAGAGAGATGCATGCGGTCCGAGTGGTCAGGAGTTCGAATTCCAGTGGGACTAAACTAGAGGTCATCTGCATATATATATATATATATATATATATATATATATATATATATATATATATATATATATATATATATATATATATATATATAATTGTTATTTTCATAATATACACATTTTTAACGAAAAATATGCATACAAATTAGAATATTTATATAATTGCATAAGTCATATTCGATTTTCAATTTTAAACAAAAATCGAATAATTTTTTTTAGTATTTGCAAAACCAAAATGAACTGAATTTTGTCTAAATCGAACCAAATTTAGGTTCGATTTTCGATCCAAAATCGAATAATGCTAGCCCCTACATATACATATGAACTTGAACGCTCTATTCAACTGAATCCGACAAACTCAACACACTGCATATACCATGAGGTTAGAACCACAATTTTCTCATATTATTTGTTTTTTACAAATATATACAATTGAAGTTTCCTTCCTATGAATGTTATTTTTAATTGCAAGGAATAATAAACAGTACACATTCTAATGATCTATACTACTATTCTATTATACTATATAAAAAGAATAGGATTCACCGTACAAATTTTTCTTCCAAATAAATTCTTACCTATCTATACTAATTAAAATTGTTCGTTAAATTTATGAGACCAAATATGTAATTACGTAAAGAAAACAAATTAAAGGATTGTTCTTTACTTTTTCAATGTAGTCTTGTATATGATTATTTTGCTTTGTCCATTGTTTAGTAAAATATTTTATGATTAAAATTAAAATGGGATGTAATAAAATATGTATTAGTCTTTCTATGCATATGCATGCATAAGTATAAGATCTCATCCAAAAGGACAGTAGGACACTATATACTATATTCTAAATTTTTTAAAAATTGTGTAAATTATTATTTTTGAAGTGTCTTTTACATACTAACACACAATAACACATTCCAAATAACACATCAAAATTACACTCTAAATTAACCTCTTTTTTTTTTTTCTTTTTTCTTTTTCCTACACTTTTATCTTGGTGGGTCTAGTTGGAGTATTATTCACGAGGCAGGGCACGTTCTAAAATTTGAAAAATTCTCTTGACTTGTTAGTATTTTTTAAATATGGACAAAAATTTTCTGTAGCCCACAAATGCTACAATTTTTTACTAAAATAAAAATATAGCAATTCAAACTACTCTCTTTGTGGACGCTCTAACTAGTTTGATGTGAAAAGAAAGAGCATGACCTAAAAAGACCAGTATGAACTAAATTTGATTTGGTTGGTGTGTGTTTGTCTCTGTGTGTGTGTGTGAGAGAGAGAGAGAGAGAGAGACGTTGGGGCCCTTGCCACCTTTATGATTGTGTCTTGCTCTTTTGGCAACCAATCTCACAGTAGAGAGCGAAATTATGGCGACCACGCGCGCTCTCATGGCCACCTGAGGAGTGCATGATACCAACCCCCACATGCCATCCAACTCAGGCGGGACTGGGATTGTATGTAGATCTCCATGATTGCATCCATCCAATTGTCAAATGATGTGCTATTAATTTAAGTTTAGCTCTGACTGTATCTGGCTCTTTGCCATTGTTTATTTAAACTAATCACCATCACCTGTCAACTATGTTTGGAAGTTTATTTTTTATTTTTCTTTTAATAACTATTTAGTAATAATAATAAGATTTCATATACTAGTTAATATTAATTTTTGGATGTTTAAATTATCCAACATTAGTATTTGGGTCTCAAAATTACTGTTTGATCACTAACATACGTGAACGGTAATTTGGAAATCCAAACACTAATTTTAGACAATTTGAAAATCCGAACCCTAATATCAACTATTATTTGAGATCATATACTAAATAACCTTTCTTTTAACTACAACCTACACATGCCCATACATTTTTATGGTTGTGAGGTTCAAATCATGTCGATATCGTCTCTTATCCGTATTGTTTTCCACATAAGCTATAAAGATTGAACTATTATTTTTTTTCCTTTGGATGCGAAACAATGCTTCCATTAACATTGAACTAGTAGTTTTTTTTTTTTCCTTCTAATTTTTAGTTGATATGTTGTTCTAAATTTTAGAATTCTCTTCACACAAGTATAAAAGGAAATTATATGCTAAACTAGTTTCCATTAAAAATAGTGGAAACTTACAAAACTAGCAAGGAATAAGGACCATACTAATTATTATTACTTATTTACAAAAAATGGTTCAAAATTGTTAGTGCAGAGGCACAATTTTCGATGGAAAATTCTGAAACTGAAACAATTGTAAAGACAACGTTTCAAATGCAACACCTTAAAGAAGATGTGCAACAGAGATCCTGGAGGATTCTGAATTACGAGGATCTAAAAAGATTCTACGTAATACACAAAAAATCTAAAGAGACTTTTGTGCAAGCGACTATCGGCAGTAGAGCTTCTAAAAAGAAGTTACTGTGAAAGGCAACAGTAGCGATGACAGGCGAGAATAAGATGCTGGAGTGAATGAACCATCGTTGCTCAAAGCTTTATTTGCCCCACACGAGCACGAACAGCTTCCAGGAACCAGCAAGTTCACGAAGAACTTCTGGAATGCTCGTAAGTCAATATTTGAGACTTGAACGGGCTTCCTGGACTTTACGGACTCCCTTTACTCTCTTCTTGGTGCATCTTTCAAAGGAGGCCAAGGGGCTCTATTTATAGAGTGGAGTTGAGACTTCACCTCTTCTCCTATCCGATGTGGGACTAAAATACCAATACTCAAAAATAGAGTTTGATATTTTAGATCATCCCACAATCAGCATAGCAGTGTGCCAGTCCACGCCTACCCCCCGAACACTCCCGTGCATGCACGAGACATCCTGGAGTCTGTGTCCGAGTCCGAGTCCGCACAACAAAAATTAACTTGCATCCTTGTTGAATTTAATCATTTTTTCTTCTAGGAAAATACTTCCACATGGCACAAACTTGTGCCCCACTACACCTCATGTGCACACCTCAACACAAGCAATACATTATATTGAGATACTCACCATTTGGTGTAGCCGATGTGGGACTATCTTTTCTAGTCCAAAGGCAAAAACACCAATAATCCCCCACATATCTCAATATATGGGTTGAGCGTTCCCCACAGTGACTGCCCATCATGCATTAGGAGAGATGTCGCTACGACTTGAATCTTCCCGCATAGGTTAAATAACAGCATGATACAAGAATGGACTAAGCCTTGAATTCTGTACCATAACTGCAATTCTTCCTACTCACATAATGACATCAACTGTGCTTCTGGCTGCACATTGAAGGCCCTGTGCCAGCCTGGTTTCAGTGTATAATTTTGGGCGTCTACAAGTTTACCCTCAAGAGACGGCCTGATATCTCTTTCCATACACTATAGGTGAGTTCTTTATTGAAGAGATATGGCATGAAGCCTTGCGCTTCCTTGCGGTGCTACGCCGCTATGACATGGCCTGAAGCCGAGGCATTACCCCTACCTGGGAACCTCATCGTAGTGTCATACTACTGTAGCATGAGGTCACAAGCCTCTTTGTAGTGCCAAACTACCCAGCATGAAGCCTTGCGCTTCCGTGCGGTGTTACGCCGCTATGACATGGCTCGCAAAACCGAGGCTTTACCCTACCTGGTACCTCTTTGTGGTGTCATGCCACTGTAACATGAGGACATCGTCCTCTTTGTAGTGCTGTCTACAACTCTTTAATTACGTCATACAGCATTAGGCTACCTGCCTATTTGCGGTGCTACGCCGCTGTGACTTGGCTTGCAAAACCGAGGCATTACCTCTACCTGGGAACCTCATGGTGGAGTCACCCCACTGTAGCATGGAGTTTCACTCCTTGTAGTGCTGCTCTACCGTGCTTCCTGTAAAGCACACCAGGCATTCACTCTGCCTGAGAACTCATTAAGGCGTTTAAGCCAACCTTCCACAGGATCGGTTTTTTTTTCGCAGAAAAAATACATAGTAGACAACAGTGGTTATGGGTCCGTATCCCTTCCATGTTCCAGAGAACAAGTACCCACTGCTACTTGATAGTTTCCCAGTCAGTGATCCTCCTTTGAACCAAAAGTTAGATGCCTAGTAGATTTCTCTTTGAACTAATAGCATAAAATTTTATGGTAGGATTACAAAAACACACTATCAGAATGCCTTCAAGCCCATTTTACAAGCTGTGTCATCGACCAACTAGCGCTTGAGGCCTTTCGTGAACGGATCTGCCAGGTTCTCCTGACTCCGAACATCAATCACTACAATTACACCTCTTTTGATAAGATCGTGTACTGCCCTGTGCTTCAACCGCACAGTCCTCTTCTTCCCGTTGAAGAGGTTATTTGATGCCACTGCTGCTGCCGCCTGGTTGTCACAGTATATCGGTATTGTCGGTATCTGAGCCCCAACCATCGGAAGATCATACATGAGCTCCCGAAGCCACTCCGCTTCATCTGCAGCAGCATCCAATGCAAAGAATTCAGATTCCATGGAGGAGCGAGATAACATAGTCTGCTTCTTCGACTTCCACGATATAGCAGCTCCGCCCATGGCGAATACGAACCCACCTGTGGAATACTCGCTCTCCATATCTGAACATCAGCTAGCATCACTGAAGCCTTCCACTACTGACGGATCTTCGCTGTAGAAAAGTGCATATGTCTGAGTTTTCTTGAGATATCTCATAACACGCTTCACAGCTTTCCAGTGCTCAACGCCTGGATTGCTAGTGAACCGACTCAGCATTCCCACGGCAAAAGCTATGTCAGGCCTTGTGGCAGTAGTAGCGTACATCAAGCTTCCGATGACGCTAGCGTACTCCAACTGCCTGACGCTTTTCCTCGAATTTGGCTCCAGCTTTTGATCACTCCGGTACGGTATATCAATAATAGGAAGATCTTGATACCCGTAGCGAGTGAGCATCTTCTCAATATAATAAGATTGTGACAGCGCTATTCCAGTGCCTGTCCGGATGATCTTGAGCCCCAAGATTATGTCGGCATCCCCTAAGTCCTTCATACTGAACTTGGTCGAGAGGAATTTCTTTGTCTCTGTGATGCAGCTTAAATCCGTACCTAGGATTAGCATGTCATCCACGTAAAGACATACGATTATTCCTCTTCCGTCATCAAACTTCGTATAGACACACTTGTCTGTTTTACTAACCCTGCAGCCATTTGACCTTATCACCTTGTCAAACTTCTCGTGCCACATTTTGGGAGCTTGTTTCAAACCATACAGAGACTTCATCAACTTGCAGACTTTGTCTTCCAGACCTCTGACGACAAAACCTTCTGGTTGTTGTATGTAGATCTCTTCGGTCAGCTCGCCATTAAGAAATGCTGTTTTCACATCCATCTGAAGTATTCCCAGCTTGTGTATTGCTACTAGAGCAATTAACAATTTGATGGTTGTCATCCGAGCTACTGGAGCATAAGTGTCAAAGTAGTCGATCCCCTGCTTCTGAGCAAATCCCTTGGCCACTAGCCTGGCCTAGAACTTGTCAATGGTTCCATCTGCTTTCATCTTCTTCTTGAAGATCCATTTGCATCCGATGGGTCTTGCTCCTTCTGGAAGGTCAACCAATACCCATGTGTTGTTGGAGGTGATTGAGTCAATCTCGTTGTCTATCGCCTCCTTCCAGAATACAACATCTCTGGTCTTCATCGCCTCATCCTAGGTAAGCGGATCTGCTTCCACATGATAGGTGACGAAGTCATCTCCGAAGTCTTTCGGCCTCCTCGTTCGCTTAGTTGACGGCTCAGCGAGTTCTGGTTCAACTGGTGTCTCCTTGACGACAGCTTCATCTTGGACTACTGGTTCATTAAAGACTTCTGTCTGCTTTGTACCCTCATCATTCTCCGAAAGATCCGTGAGAATAATATTCTTGTGTTTTGCAAACTTGTCTTCAAAGTATTCAGCATCGCAAGATTCGATGATATGGTTTGACTCGATATCAAGGAATCTCCGAGCATCACTCTTCTCGGCATACCCCAAGAAGATCGCCTTCGTAGTCCTTGTCTCTAGCTTCTGAATCTTCAGATCCGGGAGCTTCACATAAGCCAACACTCCCACACTCGAATGACATTCAAGTTTGGTCTGACTTTGAACCAGAGTTCATGAGGAGTTATGTCGGAAGTTGCATATGGCACTCTGTTCAGAATGAACGTTGCCGTTAGTGCAACTTTTCCCCAGTAGCACTTTGGAAGACCCGCAGTCAACAGCATGGAGTTCATCATCTCTGTCAACGTTCTGTTCTTCCTTTATGCTACTCCATTGGATTGAGGAGAGTACGGAGCCGTTGTCTCATTGATGATTCCATGTTCTTTGCAGAATGATAAGAATTCATGAGACCGATACTTCCCGCCTCGATCACTCCTTAACCTCTTGAGTTGTTGTCCAGTTTGCCGCTCAACCTCGGCCCTGAACTCCTTGAACTTCTCGAATGCTTCGTCTTTAGACTTGAGCAAGTAGACGAAAGCATACTTTGAGAAGTCATCGATGAAAGTAATGAAATACTTCATCCCAGCCTTTGTAGAGAATTGTTTGAAGTCACAGATATCTGAGTGAACCAACTCCAGAAGATCTGTGCTTCGATGGACCCTATGAAAGGGTTTCCTTATGATCTTCGTCTGAGCACATACTTCGTATTTCTCTACCTTACCCCCACACTTGGAGATAAGTCCTAGACTAGACATTCTGTTAATCCTTTTACAATGAACATGTCCTAGCCTATTATGCCACAACTCAAGAGAATAATCAGAAAAAATGATTGTATTTATATTATCATGCTGGATTACAACAAGTTGAATCTTGTACATTCCTGCAGTTTGGAAAGCTTTCCCAAAGAATGTACCCTTTTTGGACATCACCAACTGACCATCATTGATGTCCATCCTCAAGCCTGTGTTGCAGAGCAGACTTCCAGAGATCAGGTTCTTAGCAATTACTGGAACATGCTTCACACCTTGAAGCGTCAGAGTGTTCCCCGATGTGAGTTTCAGCTCCACCGTCCCGATCCCCAGTACTTCAGCTTGTGCCTGGTTTGCCATTATAACCTTCTCTGAAGTTGGCTCATAAGAGACGAACCAGTCTTTGTCTGAACAGACATGGCAGTTCGCACCAGTGTCTATCCACCAGTCCAAGTCAGCCCCCACAGTTGCAACCTGTGCTATCATGGCAACTAGATTAGTAATCATAGAAACCTTACTAGGCTCACCTTGTTCTTTGGGCTTGGACTTGCATTCGAATTTGTAGTGGCCCTTCTTGCCACAATTGAAGCAAGTCACATGGGACTTGGACTTCTGCTGCTTGAAAGCAGGACCCTTCACTTTCAGATTCGTGAAGTCCTTCTTTTTGCGATGAGAAGCAGCCTGCTTCCTCTGGTACTCTCTGGTTTGGACCAGATTTGCCTTCGCCAGTTGTTTGGACAGAGTATCCATGTTCTGTTGAGAGCACATCTCGTCCTCAACATGGATCTCTTGCAAGAAATCTTCCAAGCTAATTTCCATCTTCTTTCGATGCATCCTTGCATAGAAGTTGCTCCATTCTGTAGGAAGTTTCGCGACGATCCCTCCAACGACAAACTTGTCGACGAGGGGCTTGTTCTCGTCTTCTAGTTTCTGACGCAACTTCAGAAACTCCTTCACTTGGGGCAGCATCGCCTTCTCGTCTTCGAAGGTCCACTTGTGGTATTTTTCTACCATGAAGATCTTGGACCGGTTCTCGTCATCTTCATAGAGCTTTTCCAAGGAATCCCATATCTCTTTGGCAGATGTCTTCTTGGAGTAGGACTCTGCCAGAGAGTCTTCCATGGAATTGAGTATCAGTAGTTTGCATATACTGTTTTCTCTCTTCCACTTCGCTTGCTTGGTCGTAGCAGCGGCCACAGCCGCAGCAGATCCAGTAGTTGGAATGATCGGTTCTTCTTCTGACAGCACGTGATCAACATTCACTAGTTGAAGATTTAAAGTGACATTTCGTCTCCATATCTGGAAGTGTTCGCCATCGAATTTCTCCAACTTGTTAAAGCCGGTATCGATGAGCGAAGCACGAGAATTATCCATCTTCTCAATAAAGCTTTGAGATTGTTAGTGCAGAGGCACAATTTTCGATGGAAAATTCTAAAACTGAAACAATTGTAAAGACAACGTTTCAAATGCAACACCTTAAAGAAGATGTGCAACAGAGATCCTGGAGGATTCTGAATTACGAGGATCTAAAAAGATTCTACGTAATACACAAAAAATCTAAAGAGACTTTTGTGCAAGCGACTATCGGCAGTAGAGCTTCTAAAAAGAAGTTACTGTGAAAGGCAACAGCAGCGATGACAGGCGAGAATAAGATGCTGGGGTGAATGAACCATCGTTGCTCAAAGCTTTATTCGCCCCACACGAGCACGAACAGCTTCCAGGAACCAGCAAGTTCACGAAGAACTTCTGGAACGCTCGTAAGTCAATATTTGAGACTTGAACGGGCTTCCTGGACTTTACGGACTCCCTTTACTCTCTTCTTGGTGCATCTTTCAAAGGAGGCCAAGGGGCTCTATTTATAGAGTGGAGTTGAGACTTCACCTCTTCTCCTATCCGATGTGGGACTAAAATACCAATACTCAAAAATAGAGTTTGATATTTTAGATCATCCCACAATCAGCATAGCAGTGTGCCAGTCCACGCCTACCCCTCGAACACTCCCGTGCATGCACGAGACATCCTGGAGTCTGTGTCCGAGTCCGAGTCCGCACAACAAAAATTAACTTGCATCCTTGTTGAATTTAATCATTTTTCCTTCTAGGAAAATACTTCCACATGGCACAAACTTGTGCCCCACTACACCTCATGTGCACACCTCAACACAAGCAATGCATTATATTGAGATACTCACCATTTGGTGTAGCCGATGTGGGACTATCTTTTCTAGTCCAAAGGCAAAAACACCAACAAAAATAATATGGTCTATTTATACTATTTTAATATATATCGATACATCATAATATTGCTCTGCTTTTTTCTATTATAGATTCTAGCAAACAAGCAATATATTTAGCTTGAACACATACCTTTTTTTTTCTTAGCTGATAGAACTAAAAATAAATAAAAATTTCCAACTTCTAAGAGCATCATTAGTAGTTGGGACTCTCCAATGCAATTTGGAGCCCAAAATTTCAAAAAAAAGGTAAATGTAGAATCGGTTGGGTTTGTATGAGAATAGTAGAAAATGATAAAAGTGAGCTCCGGTCCCAAAAATTGTGTGGTCAAAAATTAATGTAGGAAAAAAATAATATAAAGTTTAGAATATAGAAAGTTGGACTCTAAATTGGAACTTACTATTCTACAAAACGGATTTCTACAATCTAGAATCTAAAAATTGGGAGGCCCAACCCTTAGCACCCATGGATAGGTTGGGACCGAAATTGTAGAAATTGGAACTAGGGATGAGACTTATTATTCTACAAAATGAGCTCCTACATTCTAAATCTAGAATCTAGAAAATGGGATGGGCCTTACTAATGATGCTCTAAGTAGTTATCATTTGCCAGGTTCTAATTTTAAGACCCACGTGTATGTTGCATCTTCCCTTCTTTATATATGGTTTTTTCTAAGGGCACCACCAATTTTACTTGGGGACAGCCCAAAAATGTTTGCAAATATTACAATTTTGCCATTAGTTTTTTTTACTTGGGGGCAGCCCACCATTAGGTAAAAAAGATAACTTTTCTAATTTTTCTCTCTCCCTCCCTCTACTCTTTTCCTCTCTCCCTCAACTTTTTTCTTCTCTCCCTCTACTTTTTTCTTCTCTCCCAACATTTCTAGGTCATAGAATTAAACCCTAGTCCAAATTTTTTTCCAAAATTTTCTTCCTTTCTTTCCGAGAATTATCTTCAAAAAATTCTCCTATCTCAATCATGTTTGGCACAAATTTTTCCCCAAATTTGTCTAAGATCAGCTACCAAAAAAAGTTTCCACTCATACTCAAAATCAGAAAACATAAACATAAATATTAGATTTAGAATCACTTTAGGGTTCATGAATGAATTTTTCGAACATGATCTCACATATTTCTTGAAACCCTAACCCTAGAACACGACAAATCGTTGTGGCCGTTCGGCTGCTACAGTCGTGGCTTACAACATTAGGACTGCCAGGGTTGTGGCAGTCCTAATGTAAAGTATGACTGCCAGACTTTCTGCAGTCCTACATTAAGTTAGGACTGCCAGGTCCCTGACAGTCCTTACTTAATAAAGGACTGCCAAGGTGTTGGCAGTCCTGTATAAAACTCTCTGTGAAGAGAGTTTCATACCCAAACTCTCTCAGGACTGCCAGGCCCCTGGCAGTCCTTACTTAATAAAGGACTGCCAGGGTACTGGCAGTCCTGTATAAACATTATCTTCATATATTAAGTATATTGTAACTATGTTTGGTGTTACAACTCCATGCATAAATGCTGTGAAAGAACAGAAGTAGATGTGCATATGGATGAACTTACTTCCAAGTTTCCTACAGTATGTTGCAAGAGGAAGAGCCAGCAAGAGCAAGAGCCAGCTCATACCAGCATGATCGAACAGAGAGTTTCAATTAGGACTGTTAGCACCCTGACAGTCCTACTTTAGTGTAGTACTGCCAGGGGTGTGGCAGTCATAATTGAAACTCTCTGTGAGAAGAGTTTGTATTTAAAACTCTCTTAACAGAGAGTTTTAATTAGGACTGCCACACCCCTGGCAATCCTACATTAGTGTAGGACTGCCAGGGTTGTGGCAGTCCTATTTGAAACACTGTCAAACTCTCCTCATAGAGAGTTTCAAATAGGACTGCCACCACTCAGACAGTCCTCCATTAGTGTAGGACTGCCTGGTAGGTGGCAGTCCTGATACTAACTCTCTGTGAGAAGAGTTTGAATTCAAACTCTCCTCACAGAGAGTTTTAAGGTATCCAAAGAGAGTTTATACACACACATGTCCACATAACAACATATCTACTATTACGTATCCAAATTACGACAATCAGATCCAACTTACATAAAAAATAACAACATATCCGACAAAATATCCAACAAGTCAAGTTTCCAAACAACAACATATCCTTCAAAAAGTATCCGACAAATTATCTAAAATGAAGTATACGACAAAATACCCTAAAATCTACGAGTCAAGTTTCCAAACAACAACAACCACATCCAAACTACATCCAAATACAAAATGATTTTGAATATCCAACTACATATCATGCCGGACCTTTCCAAACAACTTCGACCAAGCTTGGGGTGCCGGTGGCTGCGTCCGAGACCGAGCTTGGGGCGCTGGTTCGAAAATTCTAATCGGATGCTCGAGAGGACGTCCCTCGCGTTCCTTTCGTTTTGACGCGGTGGGACGTATTCTTTTGCTAGCGGCCGGAGGACTGCAGGACAACATATAGTTATTAAATAATAGAAACGAAAATAGACAACAATTAAACATCATGTTAAGAATTTCCAATGTCAGGAAATAAAAATAGACAACAATTAAACATACAGTTGTTAAACAATTAAACAACAATTAACAAAAATAGACAACAATTAAACATCATGTTTAACGAAAATAGATAACAATTAAACATACAGTTGTTAAACAATTAAACAGCATTAGGACTGCCAGGGATGTGGTAGTCCTACTGTAAAGTAGGACTGCATGGAGTCTGGCAGTCCAACTTTGCAGTAGGACTGCCACATCCCTGGCAATCCTACTTTGCAGTAGGACTGCCACATCCCTGGCAGTCCTAATGCTGCTCGACTGTAGTAGCCGAACGTCGTGTAGTATTCTAGGGTTTAGGATTCAAGTAATGTGTGCAAATTACCGTGTTCGAAAAATTCATTCATCAACCCTAAAGTAATTCTAAACATAATTTATCAAATCTTTTTGGAGATTTAACAATGATTCTTTGATTTGGAAAAAAAAATAGAAAAACGTAGAGGAAATTAGGGAAAAACATACCTAAACCCCGATGATTGCTTTGACTTGCGTGTCATCTCTTACAATGGAGTGGTGGAGGAGAGAGTGGTGGAAGAATTTGGAATGGAGTGATGGAGGAGTGGTGGAGAAGAGAGCAGGGTTTTATGAGAGCTTTTCTTTTAGTGGAGAGCTTTTCTTTTGGTTGAGAGAGAGAGGAAATGAGAAATGGGGAGAAAATGAGGGTTTGGGGGTTGGGCTGCCCCCAAGCAACTTGTGGGCAGCTCCCAGCAAAAGTTCCACCTTCTTGGGCTGCACCCAAGTAAAATTGGTGGTGCCTTTAGAAAAAACCTTAGATATAGACACGCTACAGTGTTCCAGAGTTGCTAATGGATTCAGTACGAAGTAATTTTGTATTAGAAATGACAAAATAGAAATATTATAATAGTTACAGTTTCATATTATTTTATTAATTTTTTTTATATATGTCCAATATATATATATATATATATATATATATATATATATATATATATATATATATATATATATATATATATATATATATATATATATATATATAAGGAGGAATCTACATTTTTGATTTTTTGTATTCCCAAACATCCCCATGATATTCACTGTTAGATGTTGTTTAAGTTATATATATATATATATATATATATATATATATATATATATATATATATATATATATATATATATATATATATATATATATATATATATATATATATATGGGAACCAGGTAAGTATATTAATTGTCAAAAATGATAGATACAAGCATCAAATGTTTCCCCAAGTAGACCCATCCCCTTTACCCCTGCATCAGTTGTCCCTGACCCGCTGGATCACATCTTCAATGCCCTCGTCAGGGCTCGGTTGTATCCCAGTTTGCTTTGTTGTGATTGCCAAATCGCTCTTGTCATAGTGCATTTAAAATAAATATGGTTAATGGATTTTGTCTCTTACAAGCATAGCAGACACGAGCTGTCATCAATCTGTACGCCTATACGTTGTAATCTGTCTTTGGTGAGCAGTCTCCATTGTATGATTTTATACATGCACAACTGTATTTTACTGGGACTCCATGCCGCCCAAATAATGTTAGTGTTGGCTTGCCTTTCACCCGGAGCTCTTATTATGCTGTAAGCTAGGCTGTTGTCGAAGTCCGCTGCCATGGAGTCATTCCACACCAACGTGTCACATCTTCGGGAAGTGTCGACTGGGCATTGTCTTATTTACGTGGCTGCTAACCTCGCCCATCTATGCGCTTCAGGATGGAGGCATCCTCCCTGCAGTAATGTGCTCACCTGAACTCCCTTTGTCGCCTTCCGTCCCATATGGGGACCAACAATTTGAAGCAGTGACGTATGGATGATCCAAGGATCAGGCCACAGATCCGTGGTGTTGCCGTCGGCTATGACACGAATCATGTGAGGAGTGATGATGTTTCTTTGGCGTAGGATGGTTTTAAACGAGACATACTCATTGTTGTTAGCGGAATACTCCCAGAAAATAGAGCCGCGTGTATATTTGTTTGACATCCACTCCGTCCAGAGCGACTTTTCTTGTATGTATCTCCAAGCCAGCTTCATTTCGGCTACTGCCCTCATGTGTTTTAGTGATCGGAGCCCAACCCCGCCTTCTTCTTTCGATTGGCACATCTTGTCCCAGAAAATTGCATGAATTTCCCCACGCCAAATGAAGTCTGCACAGTGTCTTTCAACTCTTCGCATGGTGTCCATTGGAAGCATGATAGTTTGTAACCAGAAGTTCATAATAGCTAGTAGCGCTGTTCTAACTAGCTCTAGGCGACCTCCGAATGACAGGCACTGAGCCTGCCATCCCTCAATTCATTTTTGGACATACTCCACCAACGATCGACAGTCTTACTGACGAGCGTAGTTGACTGTCAGCGGGACACCCAGGTATTTAACCGGGAGATCTGTACGACTGATGCCCAGCACTAGCACTCGCTCTTCCTTGTCCAGGAAAGTGGAGTTGAAGTATATGCGGCTTTTGTCTCTATTGAGTTTCCGTCCCGATAGACTGCCAAACCTTTCTATGATGTCGTGTATGGCACGCATACCTTTCAAAGATGGAACCAGGAAAATAAGTAAGTCATCTGCATATATCAAGTGGCTAACCTGTGGTTGGATCATTTTGTGAAGAGGATATATCTGCTTCCAAGCTACTGCAGCGTCAACAAGGCAGGTAAAATACTCTATTACCAATGTAAATAGGTAGGGCGATAGGGGATCCCCTGTCGAAGGCCTCTGCTACTAGTAAAAAACCTGCTTGACTGCCCCTCAATAAGTACCGAGAACGAAGTTGAAGTGATGCACTCTCGGACTCTGCACACCCACTCATCCGCAAATCCCATCGCCTTCATCACCGCACACACAAATTCTTTATTTACGGTGTCATACGCCTTGCAGAGGTATAGTTTTATACAAGCTTTCTTTCCCTCGGGCTTGTTGAAGTCCCTGACGAACTCATGAGCTAGTAGTGAGTTCTCAGCTATCGAACGTCCCCTGATGAATGCAGCCTGGTTTCTTGATATTAACTCTGTCATCAGCTCTTCCATTCTTCGACATATGACCCCAGTGATAATTTTGTAGATGTAATTGCAGCATACAATAGGCCGAAAGTTCGATAAATCAGTCACTCCCTCCTTCTTAGGCACCAATATAAGAAAAATGTGATTTATCGTCCTCAGGAGTCGTCCTTGTACTAGAAAGTCAGCTACCACTTCCAACACATGGTGCTTCAACTCTTTCCAGTGCAGTTTGTAAAATTTGCTTCCGAATTCATCAGGCCCTGACGCTTTATCAGGATCCGCCTCCTTTACTATACGCTCGACCTCCTCCACCCAGTCAGTTTGCTTAAACCGACTCTCTCGAAGATAGGATTGGGATCAATCATGATTGATATCTTATCCAATTGATTTAAATCTTAGACGAGGATCAATCAGAATCCAAATCTGAGATAAAATCCAAAGATTTACTCGGCTGCATCCAAACAAGCAAATCGGCACACGCCACGTGTCTCCTCCTTCGGTTATTTTGATAACCACCAGAGATCTCGATTGAGGTGAATCTCAATATCCGCCACGTGACAGCAACGCAGAAGCCTGCACCGTGCAATGACGACAGATTCCTTCATATCTCAAAACCCTAATACACATCGCATATGTGCTTTCTCCCCTATAAATAGAAGGAGTTTTCCTTCAAAAAGAAGAGACCACCGAATATCAAATCTCCAGCTCCAGGCATCCTCTTGATCGGCAATCCTAGAGTTTCATCAAAGGTATCAGAAAGTCAGAGCAAGTTCAACCCGTCGTCAGATCGTCAACGGAGTAAAGGAGCAACTGCAGTGCTTGATCTCCACCGTCACACTTTCCCAGAAACTCTTTCCCTTGTACTTAGAATATCCTGTTTAGGACTTCCTTCTCTGTACATAGGTCTTTCTCTTGTACTTAGAATATCCTGTTTAGGACTTTCTTCTCTGTACACAGGCCATTTTATGCTCAATAAGCAAAAGGTTCGTTCAATATTTTGTGATGTCGAACAGTCATGGGTGGGATAATTCTTCTCGTGCAGCTTTAGCTGTCAGGAAGCAAAAGATATCACCTTATTCTGTTGCATCAGCATATACCCCAAATCCTGGTCGGACACATCGTTGAATATCTGGAATTCCTCATTCTCTTCTGGAAGTGCAAGTATCAGGAAGTGCTAGTATTGGAGCTGAGACGAGCCGTTGCTTTAACTCCTGGTAGAAAGTTTTACAGTCGTCTGACCATTCAAAAATGACTCCTTTTTGGGTGAGGCGAGTCAGAGGCGACGTGATCTTTGCAAAGTCTTTCACGAAGCGTCGGTAGTATCCTGCTAAGCCAAGAAAGCTACGAATCTCGCCGACTGATACTGGCCTTTTCCAATCGACAATGGCTTCAACTTTTCTTGGATCGACTGCTATGCCTTCAGATGAAATGATGTGTCCGAGGAATGCGACGCTGCTCAGCCAAAATTCACACTTGCTCCATTTCGCCTACAACTGATTTTTTTGAAGGATCTGAAGCACGGTTCGCAGATGCTTAGCATATTACCGCTTGTCCTTGGAGTAGACGAGTATATCGTCGATGAAGACTACTACAAACTTGTCGATGAAGGGTCGAAACACCCGATTCATTAAATCCATGATAGCAGCTGAGGCGTTCGTTAGGCCGAACGACATTACCAGGAATTCGTAATGGCCGTATCGAGTACGGAAGGCTGACTTCGACACATCGTCTGGCTTGATCTTGAGTTCATGGTAGCCCGATCGAAGACCAATTTTAGAAAATATCGAAGCGCCTTGCAACTGATCGAACATGTCATCTATACGGGACAATGGATATTTGTTCTGGACGGTGGCTTTGTTCAGCTCTCGGTAGTCGATACAAAGATGCATTGAGCCATTCTTCTTTTTGACAAACAATACGGGTGCTCCCCATGGCGAGATGCTAGGCCGTATGAATCCTTTATCGAGCAACTTTTACAACTGTACTTTGAGTTCCTTAAGTTCTGCAGGGGCCATTCTGTATGGGGCTTTAGAGATCGGTCTGGTATCGGAGAATGTGTCAATAGTGAACTCTATCTCTCAATTAGGTGGCATACCGGACAGCTCGTCCAGAAATACGTCTAGGAATTCTGCCACAACGTCGACCTGACCCGCGTTTGCACCATCCTGTCTCATGTCTCGAACAGACGCTAAATAGCTTTCACACCCGGAATACAGCATTCTTCGAGCCAATATTGCCAAGATCACCATACAAGTTGGTGATGCCTCACCATACGAATAGCAGAATTCATGCACTCCAGGTATACGGAAGGTGACTTTCTTTTTGGCACAGTCGATGGTTGTATTGTACGGATCGAGCCAATCCATTTCCAGAATGATATCGTAGTCCTTAATGTCTAGGACTATTGTATCGAGACCTACCTTTGACCGCCTATACAGATAATTCCGTCTCCGCAGGCTAAGTTTGCAAGGAGTGACGTGTCCGACGGTATGTTGATGCTAAGATTCAGGCCTAACGGTGTCACGGGAAATTTGTGTTCGGCGACAAAATTCGTCGATATAAAGCTATGTGTAGCACCTGAATCTAATAGTACACAAGTAGGTTTGTTATTGAAATACAGTATACCTGTCACGACTGTGTCAGATGTGAACGCTTTGTCCCGGGTCATGGCGTAGATGCGGCCCTGGGCATTGGGGCGACGGTCTTGGCCATTTTTTGGCGCGGTCTGTGGAGCCCGAGGTGCTTGGCCTCGGTTCTGTTGGTGTTGCGGGAGGCGTTGGTTCGACCCACCTTCAGGGCAGTTGCATGCGACGTGCCCTATGTTTGCCATTGATTGTAAAAGAACAGAACAATTATCGGAGGACTGAACTTAGACTCACAATACAAACTCGCTCGCACAAAGAAAGCCTAGGGACGAAAACCTAGGTACAGCAGACTAAGTGCGATTGTTTATTTTTGATTCTGGAGGGTGACGATAGAGGCTCGGGAAAGCGACGGCCGCTCTGCCTTACTCCTTGGACGATCAGTATGCAGTCTTGACTCGGGAAAGATTTGCTCGGCGTTGACGAAGAAAGGCTCTTCTTGCTCCTCTCTGGTTGCTCTCTGGGCTTCTCTCTCTCTGTGATTGTCACGAAAAAAGGGGAACTCTCTCTCTGTGGGTATCTCTCTCTTCTTTTTTTTTTTTATTATTGCCGCTCTCTTTTTTTTTATGGGAATGCTGCTGGCTATTTATAAGGGTGGGATGTGATTATTAGGGTTTGCTATCTGTTTGGAATGTCGGCGCTCCTTCATTCTATCTGGACCCTTGATCTTGATCATAATGAATCTCGGCCACTAATGCGGATAGCACCAAATCTTATGAGCAGTTAATGCTGATTGCTTTAAATCTTCGTGATTGGTTATGCTAATATCTGATTGCTCGCCACGTGTCTTGCTGATGATGTCAAATATTCTCGTTGGGATTCGGTCGAATCTTTAATGCCACGTCTTTTGATTGAAGATCCTGCCAGGGCCGCATAGAGTGGCCAATACTTGAACCGCAGGGAGATACCCTTCATGAGCCGCATGAGTCAACATCTCGTCGAGCCGCAGGGGACGAACTTTTCGTGAGCCTCATATGCGTGGTCTTTGCGAACCGCAGGAGACGACCTCTCCATGAGCCGTATAGTTTCTGTGGGCCGCATGTGGTATTGAGCCGCATAGGCCGGGCTATGAGTGGACCGCATATGGCGGATTTCTGTTAATCATATTAGAATGACGCCTCACGGAGCCGCATGAAGCTGTTCTTTAACCGAGCCGCATGAGACTTTTGCCACGTGGCAACATAGGATTTCTGACAGATCGGGTCAGAGATCTTCTTCTTTTTCCGAAGAATCTGTCATTATGGCAGAGCCATTATGACACTTTATGTCAGAGACGTCGCAGCCGTCGAGTCGTGTCAGAGCATTAAATGAGGCCATTACTCCAATGGCCAACTGTAGGGGGGGTCACACGTGGCATCGATTTGAGCCGCATGTCCCCGAGCCGCATGAGTCTGGGGGTCTCCTTTTTGGCCGCATAAAGCAACTCCAGTATGAACCGCATAGGCTTGCTGTCCAGAGCCGCATGGGTCATTATGCCTTTATTTCTAATATTTTCCATGCTTCTACAGGACCCCCTTCAAAGTTTTCAATTTGTAAAATTGGAACACTTTGAATAAGAAGCATGGCCCCGTTCATGCCGCATAAGTGTCTCAGCCGCATAGAGTTAGCTGTCCGCATAGACTCTTTTCCACATGTCCTGATTAAATGCTCTTGATTTGTTTTGATTTCATGCCGTCTCTTGGGGGAGGATCCTAAGGGTTTTTTCCTTCTGATTGTCCAGTTTGCCTCGATAGCCGAAGGGTCGATCATGTCGTTCGAGGCGTCGTTCAGTAATCCTTCTTTTTTCTATAAATAGGCGGGTTTTAGATTTTTCTTGACTGAAAACTCCTGTCTTGTTTTCTTCTTCAACTGACAAACAGTAATGGCGCCTAGGGTTTCCAAGATTGTGAAGAAGGCCGCGGCGAGGAGAAAGAAATCGGCTTCGTCGTCGACCGTCGCACCCCCCATCTGCTTTGATGTATACGTCGCCATCGAAGGTAATAACCTATGTAGAAGATTGGGTATTTTGAAACCCTAACAGGGTCTGCTCTATTGCCTGCTTCGTGTACAAAACTACGTGGTTCGCATACACGTCCTCTGGTCGAGCCGCATGGGATGTACCCCCTGTCTGAGCCGCATACAAGTTCAAGATATGTAATCTGCATACATGTCTCGTGATCGAGCCGCATGGAGTATGCCCCATGTCGGAGTCGCATGTGAGTTAAAATTTCGTGGTCCGCATATACGTCTCGTGACGTGGATCACCTGAGATTTTTTCCATGTTCGACCCGCATACGAGTTGTCTTCAACGAGCCACATAACTTGTCTCTTTTTAGAACATCTTTACTTTGTTTCTTTGTTTTGTCCTTGCAGTATCTCCACTGAACGCCGAGGTTGCAGTGCCAGAGGAGCCGTCGCCTCCTGTCATCGACCAAGGACCTGCCCTCGTTAAAGAAATGAAGGAGGAAGAACCGCCGTCTGCACAGGATGGCCTCTCTCCAACTGTCGAGTCTGTTGAGGGTGGTAGCTCTGGGGATTCTGATACTCTTATTCCGGACGAAGATCTCTTCCAACTGCATCCCTCGTATGTGAAGTGGTTGAGGGATTGGTATATGCGTTCCTGTAACTAGGTTTTTAGGAATTCCCTGCAGATATCTATTTTCTGCATGTTCCTATCTGTTTTCCTGTGGCTTGTATCTTTCCCTTTCGTCTGAAGAAGTAATAAAGAATTTCCTTCGGTTTCGTTTGTTAATAGCGTGAATGTAGCCGATCGTTCTGATGAAGGGAATGTATTTGCTTTCCTCTTTTCTTGTGATGGTAATTTTCAATAGGATACTCTGTGTGAACTTTGTATCCCTGGTGTACCCCACGATAATTTGGATTATGACTGGCATGCTTATCCTGAAAGAATGGGGTTATGTCAAGTCTGGGGACTTTATTTCCCAACGGAATCTTTTGCTCATTTGGGCGACGTCGTTGCCTCCAGAGCCGGTGTATCGAACTAGTCAGTGGTTTGAGCGGTCGACTGCCTCGCTGAAAGACCATTTCTTGACGTTTTGTGGCCTCCGGATCATAGTTGTTCCTCTGTCTTATCCTGCTTATTTTCTCTTTATTTCTATCTTGTAGCAGTGATATAATCCCGGAGGATGTGAAACTTCGAAAATGGATATGTTTCATCTTCATCTTGTACTCGCGGTATTTATGGAATTTGGACTTGCTGGGGGATTTATTTGTGGACCTGTTATCCTAGGCGTACCTTGGTTTTAGGTACAGATAACAGTTTAGATAGGATGTCCGGGACAGTCACAACAAAGTGGTCATGGATGTTTTTGGTACTGGGGGAAGGAATGTCGTAGAGCAGCTGGGCTCCCGGGGCGTGGTAAGATGGTAGATTTATGCTAAGAAGCTTAGCGAATGAATATTTGTGGACCTATTACCCTTGGTGTACCCTAGTTCAGGATGCGGATAATAGGGTGAAAGGGAACCGAACACATTTGCTCAGAGGTTATGATGACATGGCAAACATGAAGGTTTTATCCTGAAACCTTCCTGCTCAGCGGTAATGAGAACATGGCAGGAGAGACTTTTCGGAAGCTATTTGTGGTCAACAGAGGACATTTGTGGTCAACAGAGGATATTTGTGGTCAACAGAGGACATTTGTGGTCAACAGAGGACATTTATGGTCAACAGAGGACATTTGTGGTCAACAGAGGACATTTGTGGACCTATTATCCTTGTCGCACCCCGGTTGTGGGTACAGACAATAGGTTGAAAGGGAACCATCATACTTGCTCAGAGGTAATATGGACATGGCAAGTATGGTGATTTCTTCGACGGAGCCTTCCCACTCAGAGGTAATGAGGACATGGTAGGAGTGGGCCCAATGAAGAAGGGGTGCATAGAATTACTCAGAGGTAGGAGGACATGGAAGTTCTATGCGAGGGGGCGGTTTGTTTTTGGTGGAGGTGAAAACGACTCAGAGGTAATGAGGACATGGTCGTTTCGGAGATTAGTGGATCGATTACCCTTTTTGTGCACTGGGAGCACGGGTAGTGGATCATGAGGGAGGATCTCTTTCAGAAAGAAAGTTCAGAGGTATGGTTATACGTGACTTACTATCTGAGAGAGTGACCGGAATGCAAGTACATAATTTGGATTTTCTAGAATATTGAGGAAATGAGAGTTCGGTGGCACCAGCGGGTGCATGGCTCAGTAATCTGAAATGTTGTGGATGTGGGTTCAGTGGTATCAATGGATACATGACTCGATAATTTGGAAAATGGTGGATGCGAGTTCAGGGGTACTAAGAGGGTACATGACTCGATAATTTTGGAGAATGTTGGGTGCGAGTTCAGGGGTACTAAGAGGGTACATGACTCGATAATTTGGAGAATGCTGTCTAAACATAGTATTTCTTCAGAAACTTGCCATTGACGGGCAACATAAGCAAGTCCCCATTCTGCTTGGCGAGGCGGTAGGCGCCGTTGGAGAACACGGTCTCGATGACAAATGGACCTTCCCATTTTGGCTGGAACTTGTCTGCAGTTTTGTGAGTCATGACCATTGGTCTCCGAACTGCCAGAACGAGATCGCCCACTTGGAATGTTCTGATTTTGACCTTCTTGTTGAAGGCTCCTGAGATACGTGCTTGGTATAGCTCGATCCTTTGCTGGACTAGTAGGCACTTTTCGTCTAAGGCCTCCAACTCTTGTAATCGACGTCGATAGTTATCATCCGTTGTCAATTGATAAGTGAGGGCGACGCGGAGTGAGGGAATCTGAGTTTCCAGTGGGAGGACTGCCTCACTCCCGTATACTAAAGAGAATGGTGTATTCCCAGTAGCTGTTCGAACTGTGGTGCGATAAGCCCATAAGCATTCGCCGAGCTTCTCGTTCCAGTCGCGTTTGTTGGAGGAGACAAACTTCTTGAGGAGTTTGATGATTGTTTTATTGAATGCCTCTGCCAACCCGTTTGCTGCTGGGTTATATGGTGTCGAAGCGACATTCTGAATGCGGTGCTTATCGCAGAATCGGTAGAATGCATGGCTTATAAACTGTGGACCATTATCATGGATGATCCTCCGCGGCAGTCCGAAGCGGTAGATGACGTGATGCTTAAGGAAGCTGATCACGTTTGAAGTCTTAACTTCTGCGAGTGGGACGGCTTCCGCCCATTTGGAGAAGTAATCGGTGATCGCAAGTATGAAGCGATGTCCTCGGGAGGAAGGTGGGGTGATTGGACCAATGATATCCATTCCCCATGCTTCGAATGGCCAGGATGCCACCGTTGGATGTAGAAACTCGGATGGTTGGTGAATGAAGTCCGCGTGGACTTGGCAGGCTTTGCATTTTTTGGCGTAGTCTATTGCGTCTGCCACCATCGTGGGCCAGTAGTAGCCCATCCGGCGAAGGCGGTCTTGCAGTTTAGGGCCAGGCTGATGGGCCCCACAGACACCGTCGTGAGCTTCTCGTACAGCTTCTTTGGCTTCTGCGTTTGATAAGCACCGGAGCAATAACCCGTCGTAGGATCGTCGATATAGCATCTTTGTCTCTGTGTCGTAGAAGAATCTGAGGGAACGTCGTCTGATGGAGGTGGCTTCCCTTGGATTCTCGGGAAGGATGTCGTATACGACGAAGTCAATGAACGGCTGCCTCCAGTCTGGTGTTTCGTCGATTGACTGGGCGGAATAGCTTGCCATGAATTGGATATTGTTCTTGGGACAGACCAGTTCGTGGCCTATCACGTCAACCGAGTGATGGGCTTGGTTCGGCACTGCTAAGGAAGCGGCAAGGCCTGCTAGGGCATCGGCTTCGATATTTTGAAGTCTGGGGACGTGTTCGATGAAGAATCCCTCGAATGAGGAGATGATGTTGATTGCTATTTGGTGGTAGGGGATCATGTCTTCATGGCGGACTTCGTACGACCCCCGAATCTGGTTGACGATTAATTGTGAATCGCCGTATGCTTCAAGATATTCTACCCCCAGCTCCTTCGCGAGTTGGAGGCCAATGACCAAAGCGTTGTACTCGGCCACATTGTTGGAACAGGGCTCCGTGAGAGAGTAGGCGCGATTGATCACTAGCCCGGTAGGAGAGATCAATACCACTCCGACCCCGACGACGATATTTCCCTTGGGTCCAGTTCTTGAAGCGCCATCGAAGAACATCCTCCATATGTTATCGTGGGTGGTTGTATTCGAATCGGCGACCTCATCTGGGATTTCCTCGTATATTTTGGATAGCCCCGATCCTGGATGGGCTGCCAAAAAGTCTGCCAGGGCTTGGCCTTTGACAGCCTTCTGTGGGACGAAGATCATATGATATGGGGATAGTAGTATCGCCCATGTAGCGAGGCGAGAGCTAAGCGCCCCTGGTTTAGTCATGAGGACCCTGAGGGGATTTACCCGTGAGATCACATGTATGGTTTGTCCTGTAACATAATGCCGCATCTTTTGAATGGCGAATACCAAGGCGAGGCATTCTTTCTCCACGGCAGTGTATCGATGTTCGGGCCCGACCATCATTCGGCTGAGATAGTATATAGCTTGCTCGTGGCCTGCATCGTTGTTTTGTGCCAGCAGGGCAGTGTTCCATTGCTCGTACATAGAGTAGGAATGGTTTTCCAGGGACCGGGGCCACCAGGACTGGGGGATTTGACAAATATTCTTTGATGTCGTCGAAAGCACGCTGGCATTCCTCGTCCCATACGAATGAGACTCCCTTCTTCATGAGGTGTGTGAAGGGTCGGCATCGCCCAGAGAGATTGGAAATGAACCTTCTGATATAAGCTAGTCTCCCTTGGAGGCCTCTAAGTTCGCGGAGATTTTTCGGGGGACCCATCTCCATTATTGCCTTAGTTTTCTCAGGGTCTACATGGATACCCCGTGCAGTGATGATGAAACCTAAGAACTTCCCGCTGGATACGCCCAAGAATGACTTTGTAGGGTTCATCTTCATATTGTGGGCTCGCATCAGGTTGAATACCGTTCTCAGATCTTGCAGATGATCTTCCTTACGGCGACTCTTGACAGCGATGTCGTCGACGTAGCATTCCACTGTCTTGCACAAATGTTCTCTGAAAATGATACTCATAGCCCGCTGATATGTGGCACCAGCGTTCTTTAGACCGAATGGCATGACTGTGTAGCAGTACGTGCCGATCGGTGTTCTAAATGATGTGTGCTTCTCGTCGTCGGGGGACATCTTAATTTGATTATATCCCGAGAATCCATCCATGAATGACATACGTTCGAAGCCGCATGTGTGGTCAATCATGATGTCCGTGATTGGGAGGGGAAATTCGTCTTTCGGACATGCCTCATTCAGATTACGGAAGTCGATACAGATTCGGATTTTTCCGTTCTTCTTAAGGACCGGGACTATATTGGCGACCCAATCAGGGTGCTGCTCCTCTCGGATGAAGCCGCTGGCTATCAGCTTGTTGACTTCGGCTTCGATTGCGTCCATGACTCCTGGGCGGAAACGTCGTTGCTGTTGCTTGACTGGCTTTGCATCCGGCCGTATGTTGAGTTTATGAAGAGCAATATCGGGATCTAATCCCGGCATATCTTCGTAACTCCAGGCAAATACGTCAATATATTCTCTGATGAGTTCCAGTAGTGATTCTCGTTCCTCGTCTGTTAGGCTTTTACTGACGAAGATTGGCTTTGGAGAGGATTCGGTGCCGAGGTCGACCTGCATAACTTCATCCTCTGTAGGAGGTTCTCTCAGCTTGAACCGCTTTTCCCATTGTGCGTCTAGCTGTTGGGCCCATGGCTCAAGCTCGAGGATTTCAGGAATGTCCTCGTTTTCTTCGTAAGCGTCGGCGAATGCCATGTTGGCTGACAGGACCTGTCTGAATATGTCTCCGATGCTGGTATCCGAGTCGGAAGTTGGTGACCCGGTTGAATGTGACTGGCAGTCGCATTCTTCATCTGAATTCTTCGGGGTCGTCGTGGGAGTTACGTACCCTAGTCCGCATCGAGTTTTGCTATAGTAGTCCCGTGGCTTACCAGACGGTACTGGGGGCTTTAAAGGTAGTCGCCGTCCGGTACCGTAATTCAGACCTGGTGTAGTTTCTAGATCATATCCTTGCTTCTGCATGAGGTATTTGGACTGGGGACTATAAAGGTATAGAGGCAATCTCCCGGCATCTGACTCAAGATCGACTTCTTTTACGGTGAAGGGGTACGGATCGTCTTTCGGCCGAAGATAATCGGGTGGTCCCCTCCCTCGATTATTCGGTAAGCGTCTTCTGCTGGAGTAAGCTGGATTGTGGTATATACATTTACCACTTGTGTGTGTAGGTGAGTGCCTATACCGTGGTCCATAGCATACATTGCACATAGCTTATTGAGCTCGGTGTAGTTCAAAGATAGCCCTTTATTGACAAAATAAGGTATCTTCTCGAGAGGGATTATATCATCCGCGGAAGGGGTATCGGAGTGGGCAGCCACATACTTGGCTAATTCTGGTTCTTCTTCGGCCACCCCCTGTATAAGTGAAGACTGAGAGATCGACCTAGTCAGCTTGATCTTCAGAGGCTCGACTGGCGGAGCAGGTCGTGGAGTTGTTGGCAGACTGGCAACCTCCAGTTTGGCATCTAACGCAGGGCGAGGAGTGGATGGTTCGCTAGAAGCGTCTGACTTCGCATCGGGGTGATGTCCCTTTCTAGGAAGACGTATCGTAAGCGGTCTATCGGAGGGTTTGAGCTTCTCCGTTTGGAGCTGACCGACTCTCGGTAGTCTGATGGTAAGTGGCCCTGGTGTGGGTTTTGGCGCTTGGCCAGACCTTGGTAGCCGGATTCTTATTTGTTCTTCTTGTGCCGACAGACTGATTGCGTCCTTACGCAGAGTAGCCGTAAGGGGTGCAGAACAGCCCAGTTTGCGAGCCTGGAGGTGGATCGTCAGAGGTTCTTCTGATCCTGTGGTTGTCTTGGTGTGAGCTTGCACCTCCTCTTCGACCAGGTGCTTCTTTGATTTTTCGTACAGACATGAATCTGAGTAATAAGATTCGACTCCTTTGAAGGGATCGATATCAGCAAACTCTGTCCTCACAAAGCCGTGCTTATCGACATATTTGAAGCACTGGTGTAGCGTGGAAGGCACGATCATGTAATCGTGTATCCAAGGCCGCCCCAGAAGGATATTGTAAGATGTGTCGGCATCTATGACATAGCAGGTGACTTCTGATTGGAGATCGCCGATCTGACATTTCAAGCGTATCTTCCCTATTGGGTAGCTCCTGCCCGAATTGAAACCGCTAATGGCGGTGCTTGTAGGTGTTAGGCGGTGCATCGGAATGCGAAGATGATGTAGCAGATCCTTAGGAATGATGCTTATGGAGGATCCAGGATCAATGTGCATTCGGTCCACCTTCACGTCGCCGATGTATCCAGTGTAGTACAATGGACGATCGTGCAGGTTAGTTTTGATGAGCATATCCTGCGGAGAGAATACGATATTGGGCATTGCACCTGTACACGCACTATCTTGGAGATCTGTAGGCTGATTATCTCCCGTGAGGTTGACCTGAGCCAAGTATGCGTCGGCATTTTGGAGCGCCTCACTTAGAGCTGTGCGGACATCTTTTGAGAGTCTCAGGAGTTCGTATAAGGACAATTTGGCCGGTGTGTTAGCCAATTGTGCCAAGATGTCGAAGTTATAGGGCCTCTCCAACCCCTGAGGCGTTTCCTTTCGAAGAGATTTGTCGAAACGAGTCTCCTTCGGCCTAGGCTTGTCGGTCGTCGAAGGCTGAGCCGGTCCCGGAGTATCAGCGTTTGTGGGCTGCTGATCATTAGTCGGATTCTCGGCCACTGGTTGGGCTTGTGCTCCAGATCGGGTAGTGACGGCTGAGACTTCCTCCTCCTCTGTCGAGGCGGTGCGGCATGATCTGACCTTTCCGCTTTTCTTTTTAGAGGGTAAAGTGGGCTGAGTTACCTCATGGACTAGGTCCGGATGGACCCACATGATCTCCCCTCGTGATGTGGTGAGGGGTATTAGGCCGGGAGTTTGATCACGGGCAGGCGGAAGGTTAGTGATTTCCATTGTTGCCAGAGGGATGGGCATGACACCGTCTTGAGTCTCTGTTGGAGGGAAATTGCCGAATTGTACGGACACCATGTTGGCTGCTACGGTTACCTCCTCGAAGTCGATAGCCAGAGCGTTTGAATCGATGAGGTTCTGGATATAGTGTTTCAGTTGGTAGCAGTCGTGTGTAGCATGGTGGACGTAGCGGTGGTAATGGCAGAACTTCGGATTTTCCAAATCAGCAGGCCGAGGTTCCCGCCTTGGTGGAGGAAGCTGAATTCTATCTCCTTGTATAAGCATGTCCAAGATAGGCTTGACGTGGCCGTCTTCGAAAGAATAAGTGATTTGAGGCCATTGTTTGTCCGCTGGCTGCTGCTCGGGCTTCTGGGCTGTATCGGCCACCATGGCCTGCTTGCCTTTGTTGTCTCGGTTGGAGAGGCTACCCCCATTGCGTTGCTGGCGTTGGGACGCTTCCCCTTGTTCTCTCCCTCTGAGATATGCAACCCCAGTTGGCGAGCTTTCTTCAATCGTTCCTCGGCACTTGTAGCGCTGATGATAAAGGCCTTCCAATCCTTGAATTGACTTTCGCCCATCCAGAGACTAATTGTTGGGAGTAGTCTCTTTTGGCAAATTTCAATCAAGGAAGAGTCCGGGTTGCCAGATGGTAACTTCATTGCGGTTTGACGAAACCGCTCAATGTAATTCCTTGTCAGCTCTTTCTCTCCTTGGACGACGTCCATGAGAGTAGACATCGTGACGTCCTGCCCTACCTCATAGAATCTCTCTAAGAACAAGCGCTTGAAGCCAGCGAAGGAGTGGATGCAGTTATCTGGCAGGTTGTGGTACCAATCAAAGGCGACTCCTTCCAGTGCCCCAATGAATAACCGTGTGAGGATGGCGTCCTCATGGGGCAGATGGTCGGTGGTGACCTCAAAGTAAGTGATGTACCGGCTTGCTGAAGTCTTACCATCATATGGGTTGATATTGAACGGCTTATATCTTGGGGGAAAGGGCACATCCCTCCATTCAGCTGGGTATGGCTGCCGTATTCTGAGGTCTTGAGAATTTTCTCGGGCGTGGAACATCGCTCGAAGCTCCTGAACCTCTCTCCTTACTTCTCGGGCCTCATCTGTCGCGGTAGGGGCCGTTATCTCGGGAGCATTATTGCCCGGGTTTGGTGCCGCTGAATTTGAATCTATGTTGTTCGCGGGACCGGTGCTTGTCTGGCCAGGTGTCACTCCCTGCAGAGTAGGCAGTGCCGCTTTGATTTCGTCTACAGACTTGACCAAGGCATGCAATATGGCCTCCAATGTGTCAATGCGCTGACGATCGCTGGAACCGCCTTGATTGCTGTCTGTCATGAATACCGTCTTCACATGAGGAGTGACGGAGGGAGTGGTAGAGGATGTACCCTTCGAGTCGTACCCATGCGTCGAGAAATCATCTGGATATGTGGGGATGTTCTCTTCAGGTTCGGACTCGGAAGGAACACTATTCTCAGCTTCGGAGCTTGCTTCGTCTAGAGAATCATGGATGTCCTCAGGGATATCAGCATCTGTTGTACCCGATGGGAGGGTTATTTCTCGGGGTTCGTCTCCTTGAAACATTGGATTATTGTGGATGTTCGGAGGAGTACTACCCCCAGCTCCTACGACCCCCAGGGTCGGGGACGATGAGCCTCCTGTTGCAGCAGATTTTGTCTTCGAACGGGTGTGTTGGTATACTCCAGCGGATGGCAACCGTTTAGCCGACAATTTCTTAGCTGTAGTGGCCGATATCTTTGGACTGGAGATGCTTGTCTTCTTTCCTCTCCCCTCCACGGGGACTTTCCGTGCGGAATTGCAGGAGGCAACGGGAGGTGCCTCGTCTTCCGAGCTCGGATGTTGTAATCTTTGGAAGACGGATGGCCGGTCTTCCGTTACTGCCGTGTTGTTGCAACAGCAGTTGACGATAATCTGGGTGCAGTGACGTCCCTGTGAGGACTCTCTGCATGCTGAGGCTCCTTCTCTTTCCTTGCGTTTGTGGAGGATAGCTTCACGCAGGTCAGAGGAACCACTCTGTCCGTTCGCCGTCGGGGTTTGGACTTGAGCGGTTCTGTATAACTTCCCATCAGGGGCCCGTGTGATAATCAGCGGGACGCCCTGATAGTCAGAGGTTGGGGCAGCTATCTGGGCTTGATGAGCCCGTGCTGCCCTAGACTTCTTCTTTTTAGCACTTGTGGGTGCATAATAAGAAGAGTCCAAGTTGAACATCACAGAGTCTGGCTTATCATCCAGAGAGTCATCAGGGTTCGGGCCGTACGAGAGACGGTCGAAAACTGATCGAGAGGAGCATGGAGCGGATGCTATGCGGCTGGGAGTGGAAACCGTGCAGGCTGTCTGTACGCGGTTGTCTCCTGCCGTCGGATGAGTTCTTATGCGGCTAGGAGCCATGACCGTACAGGCTGGCCGCATGCGGTTGGCATCTGTGGCCGCATGGGTTTTCTGCAAACGATTGACTTTTCTAGCCGCATGAGTTTCATCCATGCGGTCGGGAACTGTAGTCGCATAAGTTATGCGGCTGACAGAAGTAGCCGCATGAGTTTTCTTCATGCGGTTGGCGGATGTAGCCGCATGGGCTTTCTCCCTGCGGCTAATACTCTTCTGCGGTTCGGACCGCGTAGAGTCCCTCTTTGTCCCTGCAAGTCCAGCATCATAATGTTTTCTTCTGTCGGACTTGGGGGCAGCAGAGTTGTCTACGATCTGAAGTGGGACCGCAGGGGAATCCTTCTCGCCGTCTTGAGCAACAGAGGGCATCCCATCAAGGGCTTGAGGAGGAGCAAATGACTTCGGTCTCCATTCTTTGCGAGCCTTCGTGGTGCGGGTGCGCTTCTGGGCCGGGCCAGCGCTGCCTTCAGAGAGCATCTCTTCGAACGCCTGTTGGTCGAAGCGGACGACCATCTTCTTTTGTGTGGAGCCAAGTTTGGCTGCATCTGATTGCGTCACCAACTCCTCAGCCGTGGAGAAGTTAGTCCCCAGCAGAGTCGCCATCGTGTTTGCCATTGATTGTAAAAGAACAGAACAATTATCGGAGGACTGAACTTAGACTCACAATACAAACTCGCTCGCACAAAGAAAGCCTAGGGACGAAAACCTAGGTACAGCAGACTAAGTGCGATTGTTTATTTTTGATTCTGGGGGGTGACGATAGAGGCTCGGGAAAGCGACGGCCGCTCTGCCTTACTCCTTGGACGATCAGTATGCAGTCTTGACTCGGGGAAGATTTGCTCGGCGTTGACGAAGAAAGGCTCTTCTTGCTCCTCTCTGGTTGCTCTCTGGGCTTCTCTCTCTCTGTGATTGTCACGAGAAAAGGGGAACTCTCTCTCTGTGGGTATCTCTCTCTTCTTATTTTTTTTTATTATTGCCGCTCTTTTTTTTTTATGGGAATGCTGCTGGCTATTTATAAGGGTGGGATGTGATTATTAGGGTTTGCTATCTGTTTGGAATGTCGGCGCTCCTTCATTCTATCTGGACCCTTGATCTTGATCATAACGAATCTCGGCCACTAATGCAGATAGCACCAAATCTTATGAGCAGTTAATGCTGATTGCTTTAAATCTTCGTGATTGGTTATGCTAATATCTGATTGCTCGCCACGTGTCTTGCTGATGATGTCAAATATTCTTGTTGGGATTCGGTCGAATCTTCAATGCCACGTCTTTTGATTGAAGATCCTGCCAGGGCCGCATAGAGTGGCCAATACTTGAACCGCAGGGAGATACCCTTCATGAGCCGCATGAGTCAACATCTCGTCGAGCCGCAGGGGACGAACTTTCCGTGAGCCTCATATGCGTGGTCTTTGCGAACCGCAGGAGACGACCTCTCCATGAGCCGTATAGTTTCTGTGGGCCGCATGTGGTATTGAGCCGCATAGGCCGGGCTATGAGTGGACCGCATATGGCGGATTTCTGTTAATCATATTAGAATGACGCCTCACGGAGCCGCATGAAGCTGTTCTTTAACCGAGCCGCATGAGACTTTTGCCACGTGGCAACATAGGATTTCTGACAGATCGGGTCAGAGATCTTCTTCTTTTTCCGAAGAATCTGTCATTATGGCAGAGCCATTATGACACTTTATGTCAGAGACGTCGCAGCCGTCGAGTCGTGTCAGAGCATTAAATGAGGCCATTACTCCAATGGCCAACTGTAGGGGGGGTCACACGTGGCATCGATTTGAGCCGCATGTCCCCGAGCCGCATGAGTCTGGGGGTATCCTTTTTGGCCGCATAAAGCAACTCCAGTATGAACCGCATAGGCTTGCTGTCCAGAGCCGCATGGGTCATTATGCCTTTATTTCTAATATTTTCCATGCTTCTACACCCTACTCGACCACATCCGAAGCACGCTCCAATTTTCATTAAGCATTCGTTAGCCACATGTCCTACCTTGTGGCAATGATTGTTAACTATGCGGTTCCTCTCCTGGTTGCCGCCTCCGTTGCCGTGTTTGGGACGCTTATGCGCATTGTTGTCTCCTACTTTACTATGGTGTTTGTTATTAAAGTAAACATCGCCAGTAGTGGCAGGAGGTTACTGAGGCTCCAGGCGGAGGGCGTGGTTGAGTGACTCGCCCATTGTTTGATACTCGGGCACAGTCACGTGGGCATAAACTGAAGGCCTCAGGCCCATTTCGGATCTCCATGCTCGACTTAACGCCGTCGGCAGGTAGACACCAGCAAATCGAGCCAACTTATTAAATTTTGCAGCATACTCGCGCACTGTCATGTTTTCTTGTTTCAGCTGCATGAACTCGTTCTCCTTCGCCTGGCGGACCGCAGCAGGTTAGTACTTGAATTCGAAGGCCTTGCGGAACGTAGCCCAGAAGATCGGCGCGATAGAGTCATCACGACGGATAGCCTACTTTTGTACCGTCCACCAGTCGTGCACGTTCAATCGAAGTTTAAGTTGAGCACAAGCGACTTTTTTTGCCTCATCGATGCCGAGGAGCTCGAAGTTCTTCGACCTCGTCTAACCAGTCGATCGCAAGGGAAGGGTCTTCGGTGCCGGAGAAGGAAGTGCGAAACGCCTTCTTAAAGTTGGTATAGTCGAAGTTGTAATTCTCTGGCGGCGCAAGCTGAGACGAAGGCTCCTCGGGTACGACTTTGATTGTCCGGTTCATGGTTTCGACAGTAAGGGTTGCAGAGTTCCCGTCGGTCATGACTGTTTGCACCAACTGCCGTAGCATGTCAAGTTGCCCTTGCTGCATCTTGAACTGCGCTTTGAACCGGGCTTCAAATTGGGCCTATCGCCTTTCGGACTGCTGGTGTAGCTTCTCTCTTTCTTGTTGGAATGTTGCGGCCTGTCTCTGCTGTATTTCGAGCATATACAACATCCGCTCCATAGGACTGCCGGAAGGTCCAGCTTTGGTAGGTATCCCCCTATTGGGTTGATGGAAGGCTCGGCTTCGGAACTACTCGAGCCGCTGGAAGCGTTCGCTTTACCCTCTGCTCGAGGTCCTGCAACTCCTAGGAAAAAAGGCAACTCTCGTTAGTTTCAAAAAATTTCTTGGGTTCAGCATATGGAACAAATCATCTCATCGACACGAGGTCAACGGTTTGAGACTAGAGACTCGAGACTGGAGGCCAAGGACGTAAAGTCATGCTCTGATACCATTATGTTATGCCCCGATTTCAAAGAATCGATAGTCGTCCCCTGGGCATGATGCCGTACGAACCTAGGTTGCGATCGCACAAGGCATAGTCATAAGGTAATCCGAAACACGTCAACTAAGAGAGAATGCAGACAAATTGAACAACACATTGAGACAGAGAAACTTTGTCTTTTATTGATAATAGACATCATTTACAGACTCTATTACAATCATGTCGCGCGAGCTTTACAACATAAATCGATTACAAAAGGAGTGCCGATGAGATAGCCGTTCCATACATACATCCCTTATTTACAACAAAAGTATTCCAGCCACCTGGATGTGAGGGATGCCGAGACATGTTCCTTGGACTTGCAGAGAGTCTTCAAGAGTTCAGCGATAGGGTCTTCGACGCGCGGTCGAAGCTTCAAAAGCACGAACGTCGCCTAGCTAGTTGGCACGTTCTTCCTTATTTCTGGCACCTACAAAGAGCGAGGGTCAGCACGATCATATGTACTGGCGAGTGGCTAATTAAAACCAAGCTCTGTAATTGGTTTAAGCAGTTTTATAAAACATGTTAGTTATTTTTGTGATCTTTCTAACCATCCTGATTGATTTGCATGTTAACATATTTTGAGGCAAGCATATGAAATTGTATACATTGAGCAGTTATCATAATCATCCCGTGTCACGTGCGTTAGTTCAAGCAGTAAAAGGGGTATGAAGGTCACTGGCAATGTCAAGCCATCATGGACTATAGCTGGGTTAGACGGCGACCCTTTCACGGCGGGTAGCGAGCCCTATGCAAAAGTTTCCGAATCACCCATGCCAATTCATGGGTGGCGGTTGCTATACTCGTTCCTTCTGGGCCGAATCGGTTCCTTGGCCTAGGCAACCGTTCGAGGAAACTACGCCTTATGTATAAGTTGTCCAATGACCGTTTTTGCAGATTCATGAAATATTATATCTTTTTACTAGAACCTTTAACTTTCTCTTTTGGTGTAAAACTGACCATTTTCTTTGAACTTAGTCATTTATGCACTTTAGCCGTATCTTTGCGATAAACGTTAATCGATTCATCCTTTGGTTTGCATAGGCCAAGTAAATAAGTCATAATTAAAGCAGACATCAGTTTTTCATGTAAAGCAGTTCGATAGCAAGTGTTTCATAAAGAATCGTGCCATGATTTCATTGATTCTACACTATGGCGACAAGCATTGTTTTTTTGTGTTTCATATTTGATTCTGAAACAGAGGGTCGAGGCAAAGAAGGTCAGCCACTCACCTTAGTCTTTGCTTCAGGCGAGGGTTGGTTGGCTGCGCTTAGACATCGCCTACGCCATCACCTGCAATCGCATAAGCAACTGATTAGAACACTATATTATTCAAGGAATTCGATACGAATGCGAAGTTCGAAAATACAAGCCACGAAAACCATCAAAAATATTCACGAAAATGCATTCATGAAAACTAAAGCCAAAGCAAGTGCGGCATGAAAAGCAGAGTAACGAAAGGTTTCTCTCGACTCAGTCGCAGAGCCAATCCTTGAGGTACAACCCGCTGAATATGGGACTTGATTTCGAAGAATCCTTTCCATAACGAGAAAAGGATCTTAATTCAATTGTTCCTGTTTGTAACCCCTCTTTCCGAATTTTTTAATATTTGTATTTGTATTTTTGTATTTTAAGTGAATCCTCCTCGAATCATATAAACATGAATTTTCTACTATATTTTATTCTAAGAAGAAAAACTAATTAGAATTATATTTTGAAATTACTGTTTAATTCAATAGATATATTTTCTCCTGACATTCATTATCGACATTACAAAAAATTGTTGGTTTATTATTTTTAACTTTCAAAACATTTATTTCGAAAATGATTTCGAAAATAATTTCGAAAATGACAAATATTTTGTAGACTGCTAATTTAATAAAAATATGTTCGATGACAATTGAATACTATTTATAATTATAGTTACTGATTTAAATGGAAAAATATATTATTTGATTGATATTAATTCATCTGTTTAAATTGTTTGTTATTAGCAAAACATTTGTTTAAACTAATATCAGTGATTAGAATTTTTATAATGATAATATCATATCTTTCATAACAATCAGTTATTTAATTAAGATTCCATTAAAAGAGTTTTAGGCTGTGTTTGATTGGGCTATTTTTCCATGGAAAATATTTCCATCACAAAATTTCCACCAATTGTAGTGTTTGATAGCTTATATTTTCCATGGAATTATTTTCCAAAAAACTATCATTTTCCATATTTCCATCTTAAATGGTGGAAAATGAAACTTGTCCAACCCATAGGAAAATATCATTTTCCATGGAAAATAACTATTTTTCGTGAAAAATAATGCCAATCAAACACCCAAATTAAGTTTTCCATGGAAATTTTTTAAAATTCCATGGAATTTTTTTCCTAGGAAAATAATTCCATGGAATTAATTTCTTTTCCACACATTTTCCACCTTGCAATCAAACGCACCCTTAAAGTTTACTTAGTTATAGAATTCCAATAGAGAGAATAGCATATTTTTATCATATAAAGTTATGCTAATTTGGATAAACCAAAATCGGTAACTAAGCCTAGGACTTTGCTAACCATACACATATACATTATCATATACAATCATGAAATCCTATCCCCTATACTTGTTCCTGATATTTCCTCCCTGCATATGTACCTCCCCACGATTTCCACGATACAAAACAACACCCGCACGAATGCAGCAACACTCCTTGGCCGACCACCTCCATTATCGTGTCTAATATATTTCAACACAAAGAATGCCCAACCACCGAACCAGAACCACCACCATAATCACACTGCCTTCACCATCTCCTCATCATCACCATCACCATCTCCTCATCATTGTCTACCATCAACAGACACCCGATCCACTGCCACCACCACAAACAAAACACCACCACCATCACAAACAAACACCACCACCATCACCATCGTGTCGACGTGTCCGTGTCCACTACAACCATACCATCCCCTTTGTATCCAAAATATCAGGACACACCATCAAATATACAAAACCAAAATACAACCCTAACCATAACCTAATCCTGACCTCGCTCCTCTGGCATCGTATCCCTCCGGCGAACCCGGTCAACGGTGCCTGCGAAGTCCTCATTTCGGGTTCAGCAGCAACCCCGTGGACGGCTAGTGGGCGGTCTGTACGCCATCCGTGTGTCCGCACCGGTCCAGTGGCCCGACCTCCTCGACGCCTCGCCGAGAAATTCCCTGACGGGTGTTGGTGATCCGCACGATTCCCTCCCGCCGCTCAGGCCAAGCCATCTCGGCGTTGACCGCCGAACTCTTTCCTGCGTCGTACGAGTCTCGTCCTGGATCCGGTGAGCCGTGCGACCAGAAACCGTCCCGATCGAATTCCGGTGGAGTCCCTCGCCTCCACGTCAGGGACAGCGCCTCGCCACCCTACGCTGCCTCAGCCGAACCGACTGCCGACCCCGTGCCTCGCAGTGAGCCGCGCCTTCCAGGCGGCGGGAGCTGACGAACATTTTGCGTGAATATCGTTAACCCAGGACCACGCTCACCACCATCAGCATTCCGTTCTTCTCGATTAAATATTGTTTCAATATTGCTCAAGTACATTGAAAAAAAAGTCAAGCTCTCTTTGACAATATAAGCCTCAGCAATTGAACCTTCTGGCCGAGCTCGATTAGTTACATACCATTTCAGAGTTCCAAGAAACCTTCAAACAAACAACAATTACAATAATAAAAACATGTTCAACTTAAAATTTGTATTAAAATCGTACAAATTACCTTTCAATTGGGTACATCCAACGATATTGTACTGGCCCCGCAAGGATGGCTTCACGTGGCAAATGAACTGCCAAATGCACCATCACATCGAAAAAAGCTGGAGGAAAAATCTTCTATAACTTGCAAAGTATTAGAACAATTCGTTCATCTAACTTCTCTAAGTTATTTTGCACCAACGTCTTAGAGCAGAACTCCTCAAAGAAATTATCCAACTCGAACATTATAGTACATACATCCTTGTTAAGGTATCCACGCATCCCGATTGGGAGAATTCGTTGCAGAAGAACATGACAATCATGGCTTTTTAAGGTTGAAATTTTTTCATTTTTCGTGGTCGCACACCTTGAGATGTTTGCAACATATCCATCAGGATATTTGATTGACTTTAAAAATTCAATAAAACCCTCTATCTTCTTTGGTGTCAATGTGTAAATCGCCGGGGGCTTGATCAAGGATCCATCGGGAGACCTCTGTACGTGCAATTCTTTCCTTATGCCCATGTCCTCCAAATCAAAACGAGCTTTTATTGTATCTTTGTTTTTCCCGTCTATGTTTAATAGCGTTCCAAGCAAATTGTCACATATGTTCTTCTCTATGTGCATGACATCAAGGTTGTGTCGGAGCTTGCATTTCTTCCAATATGGAAGTTCAAATAGGATGCTTTTCTTTGTCCAATTCAATTCTGCTTGGTCACGAGGCCTCTTTTTGTTCTTATGGTTCTTTCTAAACTCGACATATGATAAGCAGTCCAACTGATTTAGTATCTTTTCCATTGGTATCTCCAAGGATTTTTTCTGGTGCTCAACCTTACCATTAAAGGCCTTACTCCTTCGCCAAACATGATTCTCAGGCAGCTAACATCGATGACCCAAGTAACCAATTTTATTTTTCAAACCTTAAGATGATGTATTCTTATTGCATATCGGACAAGCCAAATAACCCTTTGTACTCCACCCAGATAAGTTACCATATGCAGGAAAGTCATTTATTGTCCACATTACATCTGCATGCATTCGAAAAGTTTGTTCCCTGGATGCATCATAAGTAAGTACACCACGTTCCCATAAATTGTTTAGCTCGTCAATCAATGGTCGCATGTAAACATCTATATCTCTACCAGGTGCTTGTGGACCTGGAATAAGTAAAGACATCATAAAAATGGATCTTTCATGCACTTTCAGGGTGGTAAGTTATAGGGCATAATTATTACTGGCCACAAACTGTAAGATGTACTCATGTTTCCGAAAGGGTTAAACCCATCAATAGCCATTCCCAGTTGTACATTTCGGGATTCTCGAGCAAAATTAGGAAAATTGCTATCAAACTCCTTCCACTCAGCACTGTCAACTGGATGCCTCAATACACTGTCATTCAAGCGCTTCTCACTATGCCATCTCATGTCTGTAGCTATCTTCCTCGACATATACAATCTACGCAACCTTGGTGTCAATGGAAAGTAACGCAAGATCTTATGAGAAATTTTTTTTCCATTACCATCATTTAGCTTGTATCTAGACTCTCCACAGACTGGACAATTTTCTAAGGCCGCATTCTCCTTCCAAAAGAGTGCACAATCATGTTGACATGTATGAATTATCTCGTACCCCAAGCCCAAGTCACGTAAGAACTTCTTAGCTTCATAAATGGACTTTGGAACCAAATTTCCTTCAGGTAGAAGGTCTAATAATATCCCCATCAGCATGTCGAAAGATTTATTGCTTCACTTGCTCATTACCTTCATATGAAGCAACGTAATCACAAACTTCAGCAAAGTATACTTCTTACAGCCTGGGTACACCTCACATTGGGCAGCCTCCAATAATTTATCAATGTTATGCAGCTCCTCCCTTTGAGTGGTATAATCCTCCCAATCATGGCCCTTGTAAGCCCCCCTACAATAGTCTTCTAGTAATTCAGGAAATTCATCTTGATCGTCTTCTTTATCAGACATTTCAATGTCACCCTCAGCGTCTGATACTCGGTTCTGATACTCGGTAACAAGTTCTCCATGGTACACCTAATTCTTATAAGATAGCATTATTCCATGTCGAACTAAATGATTCTTCACAACTTCTTCGGTATGCCACTCGAGGTTCATGCAATCATTACATGGACATCGAATGCTACCATTCTTGCCTACTTTCTTCATTGCAAATTCAACAAAAGAGTTCACCCCATCAATATACGGTTGACTTAATCTCTTTCTAAAAAGTGTCATCCAACTCTTGTCCATATCTACAAAAAAAGGATTTATTTCCATTATTTTTTTCGTAATGGCAAAAATAATAAGACAAATAAACCATAACAAGGAAGTTTAGAAGCAAACACCACGGTCATACACTGATGACCAAACTAGTTCCTAAAAGTAACACCACTTGATATTTCCATATGAACATCATATGCATATAATAGTTGTGTCCACGAAACATTCGGTGTACTAAACGTATCGGCTCAATTTTCTTCTAATAATGGTCCAATGGTACTGTACGTAACAATGGTCCACTTGATATTTTCTTCTAGTGTCGGTTCATATCGTTCCAATGCACATATAGTATGAAGCATTCAATTAGAAGATGAATGTAACAAAACATGTTATTGGTTGACATATCCATGCACAAAGCAAATAGCAAAGAAATATATGACGGATGACCCCTCATTTCACTATTGTCATCCAATGGAGAGTCACCCATCTAATTTCAATCACAGTTAAACTAATAGATGGAAGGATTAGCACTGTGATCCCATGAAGGTATGGTCAATGTGGTACCCAAAAAATTCAAAAAATAGATCGGCAATGAGAGTCACCTATCTAACCCCCAGCTATTGCAAAAACTACCACTGCTGCAAAAACTCTAAAAAGCGAGCTTAAGGCGAGTCCAAGTGCAATGGAAAGGGTGTCTATTGCAATGTTAAAAACCTGCCCACTCACATGTAATCATATTTTACCACTTATTCCATTACTAAAAAAATGCTAATCAAAATGTGACAAACAAAATTACTGAAGTATATTAAACAGATTATTCAGTAAAAATGACAAGCATAACTTTGGTGATGCCAGACAAGTGGCATGGCAGTTCAGTTAAGATGACAGCAACTACTGGTCTTCAGTAGGGTTGGATATTGCTTATTTGACACCAAAATTGATGGTTGAGTCCATGTCTCAGTACCCATATAAAATGCGTGAAATAAATCAAAAAATTAACTTGTCTTATGCCATGAATAAGAAACATTGTTAGAATAACGTTTTTATTGTTGGCATTCTTGTGTGTTGTTTGACTCATATTTCTTGCAATACTATTGGTATAGCCTTTATAATGTATACATGATCTAGGAAGCACTGATAGACATTGATGCTTTACTTGTGTGGGCACGTATCAGACATGGCATTTACACCCCAAAATAATGGCATGCCAAAATCAATGTCATGACCATATCATGGTGTTTGTCTACCGTGTACATCAACACGGGATATCCAGTTACCAAGTGCTTCCTGGGTATAAGCCAGAGTATGTGTATGCCTAGCTAATTGGTTATATGTGGTATGTTCACAAATGCCAAAGGATTAACATTATGAGTTTTTAAGCATTCCCAATCTTGTGTTAGAAATATATATTTGTGCTAAGTTTTAAGAACTCATCTGAGTAACCATGTGGATTTTTGAAACTATCTTATTGTTAGTTCTTTATACCAATTACTATGCGCCTGAGTAATAGTGCAACCATCCTTACAAGAATATAATTTTTCTTTTACAGAACTCAGCTGAGTAACCATGTGGGTTTCTCTCTTTGTATCGACACGGACACAAATACTTCATAAATATATAAATAAATTTACAAAAAATAAAAAGAAAAATAAAACCAAAATCATGCCATCGAGATATACATAAATCTGAAAATCAAACCCTAATCTATCAACTAACATGATATCCAAATCAAACCCTAACAAAATTGATTGAGAGAGAAAAACCCTAACAAAATTAAACCTAAAAAATTGAAGTAAAGACAATCATTTCCATATATATATATATATATATATATATATATATATATTATATATATATATATATATATATATATATATATATATATATATATATATATATATATATATATATATGTATAATAAATGTCGATCATATTCTCAACCCTATAAAAATTAACATACTAAGAATATTAGGGAATAACTCACCACCAACGGGAAGGATCTCGAATATTGGATGAATGAGGGAGTGTGCGCAAGAGGAATCCCTAGGAACGATGGAGAGAGAACCCACAGAGGGCCACGGGAGAGAAGTCCCTGGGAACGCCGCGGGAGAGAAGTCCTGGGAACGCTACGGGAGAGAAGTCGGACTTTTGGGTTTTTTTTTTTTAGTTTTTTTTCTTTTCTTTTTGAAGGGTTATGTTTGACAGCTGTTATTAGGTTGTGGTTCAATTAAAAAAAATTATATGTTTATTTCCCTACATAACTTTATGTCGCGGAACCTAAATATCGTTCCGCGACAAAGGGATGTTTGTTGCTGAACATATGTTACCTTCCTGCGACATGAGGATGTATGTTGCTGAACATATGTTAACTTTCTGCGACACGTGTATGTCGCAATATGTAGAACAAATTTGGCGGGTCTAATTTTTAGTTTCCCTCCAATCAATTTTGTGTGGATTTCGCAACATACTGATATGCATGTCGCCAATACATGTAAAAAATAGCTTTTGGAGACATAATAGCCCCTATGTCGCTAAAACATGTTGCTAAAAATGTAATTTCTTTTAGTGTCGTAACTTGGCCTGGTTTTTCTAGTTGGGACACACTTATGGCTGGGTCTTCCTTGGCATGTCTAATATACTAGTCATGGCACACCACCACACTATCCGTGCCATGATTCCTAGTCGTCTGGTACTTCAAAACTCAACCATGGCTAAAGTCATCTACCGTAAGAATTAACTAATTAATTATTTATAAAATTCTAAAAATTGCCATTTAAATCAAATAAATAATATAAAAAATATTTTTAAAAATTTTTCCGGAAAGAGGAGTTACATAAGTTTTCTAAAAACATCTTTTAAATTTATATATATTAGGATTAAAGGGGGGTAACTTTTCTTAGATTAGAAATTTTCTATTAGATTAATCCTAAATCGTGACTAATCACCCCTCATATGTTTCTTGCGACTGTGGACTTCTTTATCAACCCTAGACAATCGGACTATACTGGACCCAACGGGATTGTTGGTTTCACCAGCAAAGGACTCAGGCAAGTGCACTTTCTGGCTGCTTTCAATTCTGATAGTTTTGTTTAATACATATCATACATATGTTCTCTTGCTTGATGACACGATGGACACACGAGATAGTATCATGGACCCCTACTTATTATATTATCGTCTTGCCATGTTTTCGTGTTTCGTGACTTGTTTGGGTCCATGTATACCAATCGGGAGGGAAAATATCTTAGTAGACGTGTGAACTACCCTTTCTATCCCCGTATCTTTTGTGGAGAATAGCAGTCGCACATTTCACGTCCGGGGTGCCTGATTTATCCCCTAGCCGTTCACACGTCGAAACTGATATTTCAACACACATAGATAGCTGTCTTTCATTATTTCTTTACTTTCTCACCACTTGACATGTCACCATGTTTTCATACTCTTTTCCAGTTGACCTGCCATGTTCTATGATTCCTGCTTTCATTCTAGATTTACCAGGACATCAGTTTACTTTTTAGTTTTTTTTTCTACATATGCTATTTTCATGTATTGTCAACTCTATTATGTTGCGAATAGCTTGTCGGTTTGTGCGCTTATTCTATTCCTGACTGGAAACCAACATTTTCAGGTTGGCTGCGGCTATTCTTAGTACTGGAGAAACACGGGTGTACTTGCAGGCCAAAACCTAGAGATTAGATAGATGTGTTATAAATTATTTCAATATGTAAGAGCATTGTACTTTCTTTAAATATAAATCTTGTAATTTGATTTAAAAATGTGAATGAGAAATAAAGATATTCATTATGTAATTTTGAGCATCATGGCCTTGACAGCGTTCTACCGCCGACTCTGCGGCGTAGGCTGGCTTGGACACGCACTCGTATCCCGAAAAGCGGGTGCGGGTCGTGACAAGTTTTTGAGGTGGCCCATACAGCTCCGTTTTCACAAAATGTAAGAACTCGTGGTAGTACCATATCAGTCGTAGATAGTACCATATCAGTCGTACTACTGCGAGCCTGCGACTCGAAATTAGGAATTGCTCATTCACCATTAGGTTAAATTGATGACTTGGCTTAGGACTAGGTATCCCGTGGGCAACCCTTAGATTTATTTGGATCAAATTCTTAGGTAGATAAGGTTGTACATAGTCTGCACGATTAATATAGAGGTAAACGATGTTTTGAGATATCCTTTATGAATTTGAAACATTTTACGATAATATTGTATTTTGGAAGAATGACTCTAATCAAAGGTGGGTAGAGTCTTCAACTGATAAATTGAGTTTTAATGCTGTTAGTTTTCGGTGCCTTCGAGGTTTAATATCTATATGGTTTGATGAATTTTGCTAAAGTTGAATTTTTAAAAAAATTCACGAAAATGATTTTGATTTAACTAACGAAAAATAAGATTGTAGAAAATTCTCATAGTTTTGCTGAAGTTGATTTTTGAGGGGATTGCGACAGAATAGATTCAAAATTTAAATTTGAAGTGTTCAAATTCTGAAAATTTTAAAGTTTTAGATTGTAATTTTGGATTTGAAAATTGGAGGAAGTATGCAAAGGTGGATTTTATCTATAAAGGAAATGGTTTTCAACTAAATTGAAGATTACTGAATTCAAAATTTGATGAGATTGTTATAGAAAAATTTAAGTTTAAATTTTCTATATTTATATTTTGAAGTATTTTGGGTCTTGATTTTAAAATTTGGAAGGAGTTACGAAAATATCGATTTAAATATTTGGAAGCATTTAAAACTTTGTGAAGTTTACATTTTGAGAAGATCCTGAAAAAAATAGAATTAAGTTTGAAGTTTAAGGATTGTTGGTTTGTGATTTGCATTTAGAATTTGGAAGGGGATATGAAGGAGTGGATTTACAATATATTTTGTTTGTTTTATGAAGTTTTAAGTTTGAAGGATATTCGATAAAGTCAATGTTGACCATTTTGATAGATCACAATCTTGAAGATTATGATAATGTTGGATTACTGACAAATATAATAATGGAAATTTGAAGAATTACTGAATTTAAAGGAGATTTTGTAAGGATTTGAATTAAATTAAAAAAAATCTTTGGGGAAATTAAAATTTTGTGAAGTTAGAAGATTTTGAATTTTTGGGATTTTAAGTTTTTGAAACTGAAAATTTTGGGGAAGATATGTAAAGTGAATTTATAGTTAAAATATTTTGGAAGAGCTTAAATTTTGAGAATAATTATCGAATTGGATTTCGTGTTGGGAATTCAATAAAATGATATTGATGATTGCTAAATCACGATATTAAGTTGAGTTTGAGATTAAAAATTTTAGGATTGGAATTGAGAATTTCTTTTTTATATTCTTGAGAATACCTATTTATAAGATAGGTGGGTGATTAGTTAGGTGTCATGTAGGTAGTAATCCTCTATAACATATTTGTTGACCATATTTTTCTATTATGTTGATCCAACTTCTTATTAAGAAACTTTTATCATCTTTTCATTTCATTAAGAGAATTTTGTATCTTTCCATTTCATTAAAAGAATTTTTAGTATCTTTTCATCTAATTGAATCATCCCTTCTAATCATTCTTAGTAAATATTTATATCTTTTCCTTGACCAATCGAGCATAGTTGTACTAGGCATCCCTCAAATTTCGAGGAGGGTGACATGATAGATTTGTGAGATAGAATGTGATTTTGTAATGGCTGATCTTGTGACCTCATTAAAATAAACACAATTTATAGTATAAAGGAATGAGATACTGCGATAATGAAAAATTATGACTATAATTGCATCGGGGTATTGATATACTTAAACTTTAAATATTGTTGAGCTTATTTGGATTGATAGGATAAACTTTGTAAGACTAAATTGAGAATATTTTCTTAATAATATGAAAACGTTTCAAAGGTATTGGTTTATCCATTCAAATAATTTTAGAAAACGAAAATTTATGGGTATTGTGCTCCTTTGAGGTTTAAATTTAATTAGTTGATATTTATCTACGATAATATTGAAATTTTGTACTTAAAGAACATTTTGATGACGACAAATAAGATTTTCGAAAAATCAAACGAGGAGTAAATATTGACCTATTTTGGGTATAAACATTATGGGATAGTTTTGATTAATTTGAATTTGTGTTTTGACTAAAGGAAGGTAGCAGCTCAAGAGATCGTGATATTTGGAGATTTAAGGTGTTCTCGATAAATTTTAGAGGTTGCGACGGTATAATTAAACTTAAATTGAAATGGCTTAGAAGATCCATATATTTAGGAAATCTAAAATTTTTGAGGTTGGGTACCCATATGGATGATGGATTGAATTCGAAAGAAGATAATCATGATTGAGTCATAATCTTACATATTATGATAAGTTTTGAATTTTGATCTAAAGGTTAAATGAGAGAAATTGAGGAAAAAAATTTGAGGTCAAATTCTATAAAGACGATGAAAAATTTCGACTAAAATAATAAGTCGTTGGAGGAGATAAGTTATTGGGTATTGCTAAACTATACTCGTTGGTCTCACTTTATAGATATCTAAATTCTGTATCTTATCTTCTATAAGAACCTTCTGGAATTTGGGGACACGATCTATCTATTTTTTATTTACAACTTTCCTTGGTCAATTCTTTGATCAATATTCCCCATTAAGAATTCTTTGATATCCCGATCAATTTTATCTTATCAGATTATACCCTTCTCATTAGATTTTTCGTTTACTACATTCTTGCTGACCTATCGAGCCTAACTATCCTAGCTAATCCTTAAATTCGAGGACGAATTTATTTTTAAGGTGGGTAGATTTGTAACCCCTATTCCCAAATTTTTCAATATTTGTATTTGTATTTTAAGTGAATCCTCCTCGAATCATATAAACATGAATTTTCTACTATATTTGATTCCAAGAAGAAAAACTAATTAGAATTATATTTTGAAATTACTATTTAATTCAATAGAAATATTTTCTCCTGACATTCATTATCGAAATTACAAAAAATTGTTGGTTTATTATTTTTAACTTTCAAAACATTTATTTCGAAAATGATTTCGAAAATGACAAATATTTTGTAGACTGCTGATTTAATAAACTGCATTTTATGGCTTTTTAAATATAGTTCCCAATAATATAAATATATATATATATATATATATATATATATATATATATATATATATATATATATATATATATATATTGAATAAAAAATTCATATGGAAATAAAAAAATAAAAATAAAAAATATATATATATATTGAATAATATTCTTCCAAAAAAATTCATATGGAAATAAACATTATATTGGGCATGGGCCCTATATAAATCCTTCGGTTTTGAAACAATGTCCCTATTTGTTTCTAAGAAAAATAAATATTTTCTAAAAATATTTTAACTAATTATATCATTATTATTAATATTGTTTGTTGACTATTATTAGTATGATTATTAACGTCATTAGAGTTAATCTTCTATTAAATAAATATATAAATATTTCTAAAAAGATTTTATGGTGTTTTCTTAAGGACTTTCAAAAGAGTTCTATAAGTTTTCTGAAAACAACTTTTAAATTTATATATATTAGGATTAAAGGGGGGTAACTTTTCTTAGATCAGAAATTTCCTATTAGATTAATTCCAAATCGTGACTAATCACCCCTCGTATGTTTCTTGCGACTGTGGACTTCTTTATCAACCCTAGACAATCGGACTATACTGGACCTAACGGGATTGTCGGTTTCACCAGCAAAGGACTCAGACAAGTGCACTTTCTGGCTGCTTTCAATTCTGATAGTTTTGTTCAGTACATATCATACATATGCTCTCTTGCTTGATGACACGATGGACACACGAGATAGTATCATGGACCCCTACTTATTATATTCTCGTCTTACCATGTTTTCGTGTTTTGTGACTTGTTTGGGTCCATATGTACCAGTCGGGAGAAGAAATATCTTAGTAGACGTGTGAACTACCCTTTCTATCCCCCGTGTCTTTCGTGGAGAATAGCAGTCGTACATTTCACGTACGGGGTGCCTGATTTACCCCTTAGCCGTTCACACGTCGAAACTGATATTTCAAGACACATAGATAGTTGTCTTTCGTTATTTCTTTACTTTCTCACCACTTGACATGTCACCATGTTTTCATACTCTTTTCTAGTTGACCTGCCATGTTCTATGATTCCTGCTTTCATTCTAGATTTACCATGACATCAGTTTACTTTCTAGTTTTTTTTTTTTCACATATGCTATTTTCATGTATTGTCAACTCTATTATGTTGCGAATAGCTTGTCGGTTTGTGTGCTTGTTCCATTCCTGACTGGAAACCAACATTTTTAGGTTGGCTGCGGCTATTCTTAGTACTGGGGAAACATGGGTGTACTTGCAGGCCAAAATCTAGAGATTAGATAGATATGTTATAAATTATTTCAATATGTAAGAGCATTGTACTTTCTTTAAATATAAATCTTGTAATTTGATTTAGAAATGTGAATGAGAAACAAAGATATTCATCATGTAATTTTGAGAATCATGGCCTTGACAACGTTCTACCGCCAACTCTGCGGCGTAGGCTGGCTTGGACACGCACTCGTATCCCGAAAAGTCGGTGCGGGTCGTGACATTGTTCGATCGATTCAAACTTGTCACGACCCACACCCGCTTTTCGGATGCGAGCTCGCGAGCAAGCCAGCTACGCATTAAGCAGACTCCAGCCCGATTGGAATATGTAAACGCTGTCACGGCTATGGTATGCTGCCAAATTATGGTAAACACATCTATATCTCAAATCCACAATAGGTGTACAAAATAAGAATGAATACTATGGGTCGTGGTCTGCAGCCCACTAGCATAAATGTCCGATAAGACTGCAAAAAATATAACAAGAGTTTACAAATTGAATCAATAAATATGATATATCATGATAATGAAAGGAAAGCAAGAGCTGGATGAACTGGATAATAAATATGGTATTAATACCTGAATCTCGTAAGCAATATCGTAATCATCTGAAACCCACAAGCGTCATAATCATCCACCATCTAGAACTGCTAACTAACTCCACGCAATAACTAACCTGAAGAGATCATCAGGTCCTCAGGGGATATAATAAGATACATAAAAACATGCCTATCTAGCAGTTTAATCATGCATAAACTATAAACAGGATATAAGCAAGGACGAGACATACACTTGGTAAGAGACTACGACCAAACTGCTAACAAGTGACTAACGACAAGGGCTACTGACAGGTGACTATGAACTGGAACACAAGAACAACTACACGTAACAGAACTGCTGGATGAACAAGTGAACACAAGATCAATGGAATACCAAACCCTCGCATCGAGTGGACTCGCAGGTTTGAACTAATCACTAACCCTCGTCCCGAGTTTGGACTCTCTGGTTAGTTCACGGCAAGGCACCCTCGTCCCGAGTGTGGACTCTCTGGTATAAATAAATAAGTCAACATCCTCGTCTCGAGTGTGGACTCACGGATGTAAACAGATCAAGACAATCACCCTCGTCCCGAGTGTGGACTCTCTGGTGCAAATGGTCAACCCTCGTCCCGAGTGTGGACTCTCTGGTTAAGGAAACGATAACAAGGATTTAGCAGTTCAATTACACGTATTCGTTCTATGACACGAATCAGTCGAGGTACAAGTAACTACAAGGTACAACTCAGTTAAGACCCAGGTACGAACAACTCTAATATGAACTCATAAGGTGAACAAGCCTGGCATATCTACACTATTAAGTCATGAAGATGATATACAGGCAAGTCAATGAACTAGTAACATGGTATGAAGAACATACATAAATCAAGTCGACTAGAGAACTGATAATAATATATAAATCCATAGAACTAGAGTAACCAAATGATAACCAAATAATCACAGGAAAAACTATAAGCATGAAATTAAACTGTAGAGGGAGACAAGGTATCTTGCCTGGTGATGGCACGAAGAACAAACAATACACCGTCAACTGGTACGCCATAAAGTCCAAATCTCACAACTGTCTCCGAAAGCTAAAACAGACATTGCCAACATTCTCAGAAAAGTCAAATTAGCTAGGATTGCCTGTCCTTAAGTCCAATTTTGGACACAGGAGCAAAACGGTAAATTTGGGCCAAAACAGCGTCTGCCGTTGGACCCGCTTTGCACCAAAAGCGTGCCTGAGTCAATGGTCTTTAAAGTCGTCAAAATACATGTCTACGGATTCGTTTTGATGATACGAACCCAACGGTATGTCCAATTTTGGATTCTGGTGGGCCGTGCACAAAATCGCCCGTTGAATCGGATCGTGGGGTCCGCAAAACGGCGATCCGATCAACTGTCTCAGAATCGGACCAAACTTTGCATACAGGACCAGAAAAATGATACGGTCCTGATGGCATAAGTTTCGTCTCGATCTGACGAACGTGCACAAAGTAATTAAAAAATTTGCACAGAGGTCGATACGGTGAATTTTGACGGATATACATCAAATTCGTCGCGCACACGCGACCAATTTGAATTCCGTCAAAGCCCACACGTCCAAGAAGCCATTATGCACCTTTTGATGCTTTCGGTTCACGACTACGTCGTCCGAATTGGCAGGACGCACGTCGTATCGAAGGTTTTTATTAAAATTTCATAATTTTGAAAACGAGTTTTTGTCAATATTTGGGATCCGATTTCTCGACGTGTAGTCAATGAAATCGAGTTCTGTAAATTAGGTTGCAGAGCCTAATAGTTGGCTAGGACTGCCTTTAATTAGTTTTCGAAAAATTCTTTTGTTTGGTTTATAAACTTCCTTCCAATCGAGTAGTTGGACTGTCCTATATGTTCTGTTTTCGATCAGTTATTTGATCGCCTTCGTATCGATTTTTTGGGGTTTCTACTATCATAGAATAAAATCCATCTGAAGGGGTTTGAAGAGGGTCTAGTAGGATTTCTGTAACACTTTACGGATTAGAGATTGGAGGAATACACAGAGAGAAATCATACCTCAAAAAATGATCAATAATTTGCTACTGTCGCGGCAGCTGTCAGTCCGATGCTCGCGCGCGGCCGGTCCGACGCCCTGTGTGGCGGCGCAGGTGGTCGACATTGGTCGCCCATCTCTGGATAGAGTCGGGGCGCTCTGGTTGCTTAGGGTTTTAGCATTTTTGCTGCTGCTGCGTTTTCTTTCTCTCCATCTCCCGATCTATGCATATATAATAATATATATACACCTACGCTCTCGGGATGGGCTGGGATAGGGTGCTACTGCTTGCTTGGCTTAGTTGGGCTGTGGGAGGGGTTGGCTCGGCTGGGCTTGGCCTTTATATATATATATATATATATATATATATATATATATATATATATATATATATATATATATATATATATATATATATATATATATATATTATATATATATATATACTCATATTAAAAGAGGAAAGATCTCCCAGGTCTTCCCTCATATATATTTATATGCATATATAAAGACGACCTCACAGAGGGAAGATCTCCCAGGTCGCCCATCTTACCTCCCCCGAATTCTCACATTCGTTTCGAATCCAGCCCCAACGAGCTAGCATCCAGTGATCCCCCGAGCAGAGCTCTAATCCCTTACACTCCCCAACACATAGTGACCTCCAACCAATTCGCCATTCTTGACTCAGAGGAACCGGAGACGGCAAGCATCCTCGAAGGCTCCTGCCCCCCTCCCCACCCCCTCCCCCATCTCCTCGCGAGCGAAGAAGGGTATCGTCTCAGGTAGCGCTGAGCAACAACCCCCCCAGCGGACAGGAGGCGGACTCCACGGCCTCCCCCAATCAACGCAGCACCACATTCACCCAGCGGTAACCAAGTCAAAGACGCTCTAGCCATCCTTGGACCTGACCAAGCGAGGAGAGGTATGCAAGTCTTAGCCGCAGGAGTCCCTCTTCAGCAGTTGTTGACCGAGAGAGCTCACGACTCCCTGGCAATTCCTCCAAAGGATCCCGTTGTTGACTCAGCTGGAGACCTAATAAGTCCCTCCTCAAGTCCAAACGAACACCACAACTGCAATCCCCCAACAATATCGAGAGCGGTAGCGCCGAATTCCCAATAGAGCAAGGTAGGCACAGACAAGACCGTCACCATTCTAACCAGATTCGCCGCAAGACGGAACAAAAAACCCTCCCACAATATCTTAAATGCTTAACATCCTATCTTGGAATGTTCGAGGCCTGGCTAATAAACCGACATTAAGAAGAATTTCCAGCCTTCGAAAAATTCACAAGATTGACATCTTCATCATCATTGAACCCAAAATCCCTTCCAAACACTTAAATCTACCCAACTGGCTCTGGGCCTACCGACTGCGATCGCTGGCAGGCACGATATTTGGATTCTGGGCTCGAAGGATGTTAATCTGGACATCATACAGGACTCCCAATAAGCCCTCTCTTGCTGGGTAACACACCCCACCCTCCCGGAGCGTGTCATCCTTTCAGCGGTACACGGCAGCTGTGTTATCGCTGAACGCAAAATCCTTTGGAACGAACTTCTCGACACCTATCTCCACAACACCAACACCCCCTGGCTTTGCATAGGGGACTTCAACGCCATCATCCGCAGAGAAGAGAAGATCGGAGGTCGTCCCACACCCCTATCAGCAATGCAAGACTTCAACGACTTCATATTCAACGCTAATCTCACTCCTCTCCAGTTCAAAGGCAGCGAATTCACCTGGTACAATATGCAGGATGGCGATCGCCGTCAATACTCCCGTCTGGATAGAGCACTCACCAACGCGTGCTGGTACGACATGAGGATCAGCTCCACCCTATCCCACCTCAACTCCACAGAATCCGACCACGCCCCTATTCTGGTGGAAACCAAAAACATCACTCACCTTCCCAAAAAGAACTTCCAATTCCTCGACTTTTGGACCGACCACCCGCAGTTCTCGAGCATCGTTGCAGAAGCTTGGAACAGCCAGGACTCCCCCAACCCTCTCACTCGGGTTAGCAACAGGCTCAAAGCCACCACGAAATCCCTTTCCACTTGGAGCAAACAAACCTTTGGGGACATTTTCCAAGCGATCCGCGTCGCTGAGGACGACGTAGCCCGTGCAGAAGCCATATTCCTAACCGACCGATCCCTAGCGGCCAGGAGAGCCCTGAACCTTACCAAGGCCATGCTCAAATTCAGACTCAAAGTTGAGACCGATTTCTGGAAACAGAAAGCCAGACTGAAATGGGACAGCGACGGGACAAAAACTCTAAATACTTCCACGCCTGCGTCAACGGAAAAAAAAAACAAACTATCGATCCATCATATAGCAGACGAGCACGGCACAATCAGAACTGACCAAAAGGGTATCCAAGAGGCAGCCGTCGATTACTATGCCAATTTATTCTCCAAGGAAACGGTCCACAAAGACCATTCATTCCTCAACCAAATTCCCCCCATCATCAACGACTCTGACAATGCTTTGTTGGAGCGCCCCCTGTCCGAACAGAAAGTAAAAGATGCGGTGTGGGCATTGAACGAGCATAGCGCCCCCGGACCAGACGGATTTACTGGAGTATTCTTCCGTTTCTGCTGGGAGATCATCAAGCGGGACATCACCGACGCGGCGATTGCTTTCCTAGAAGGAGCTCATTACCCCAAAGCCATCTCCAGAGCCAACCTCATCCTCATCCCGAAAAAAGACAACCCCAACTCCTTCCGCGATTTCCGATCGTTCAGTCTTTGCACCTTCACCAACAAAATAATATCCAAGATCATTGCTACCAGAATGACAGACATTCTCCCTAAAATCATCTCGGAGGAGCAAAGCGATTTCGTTCGAGGTAGGAACATCCAGGACAACATCATGCTGGTCCAAGAACTCATCACATGCATGAAGTTTCCCGCTCGAGGGGGCAACATCGCCATCAAAATTGACATAGAGAAAGCCTACGACAGACTCGATTGGCAGTTCATGATCTGGGTCTTCAGAGCTTTCGGATTCTCGGAGATTTGGACCAACACCGTGTGGAGATCCGTCAGCAACTCACGGTTCTCCACAGTCATCAACGGCCAATCCGAGGGCTTTTTCAAATCTAGCCGCGGTGTCAGACAAGGCGATCCTCTATCATCCACAATCTTCATCATCGCAGCCGACGCCCTGAGCAGAAACCTCAACAACATGGCCAACAGCCCGAATTTCCAGCAATATCACACCGCCAGTGGATGTCCCATCATCACCCACCTGGCTTTTGCTGACGATTTACTTATCTTCTCTTCTGGGGATGTCGGATCGATGGAGGTGGTTCACAACACCCTGAAGCGGTACTCCAGATGCTCTGGCCAGAAAATCAACCATTCCAAGAGCGTTATCTACGCCTACCACAGCATCAAAATCGAGAATGCTACCAGTCTAACCAATCTCACATCCTTCTCGGTGGCTCACCCTCCCTTCATCTACCTTGGCTTCCCCTGGTGTATGGGAGATCCAACGCCAGCATCTTCGAGAACCTCATCACCAAAATCAGGAACAAAATCGAAGGTTAGCATAACGCCACCCTGTCCCCAGGCGGCAAAATAATCCTCATCAAACATGTGCTCAACTCCGTCCCTATCCACACCTTAGCGGCTTGTTCCCCAACCAAGAAGGTCCTCGCGTCGATCGAGCAGATCTTTTGCAAGTTCTTCTGGGGTCACAATGAGGGCCAAGACAAAAACCACTGGGCCAGCTGGGATACCATGGCCACCCCGATCGCGACCGGCGGGCTAGGATTTACCAAACTCAATCACATCGTCAAAGTCTTCTCTATAAAACTGTGGTGGAAATTATGCACGAGCGAAAACCTATGGACCAGGTTCATGAAGGCCAGATACTTCAAGCACATCCACCCAGCGATGGCCAGAGCTAATAGCAGATCCTCTGCGGCTTGGCGCCATATTTTACGGGGCCACGAGTTGGCAGAGCCGGCGATTAGGCTCCATCTGGGCGACGGCAAGGCCAACCTTTTCCTGGAAAGATGGACCGGGGACAGCCTTATCCCGAACATTTCTGGATCTCCAAGCAACAGCAGGATCAAAGACATGTGGAACCCCACTAATAACGAATGGAACTGGAACCAGATTCGCGACTGGTCCGACAACGAAATGGTCGACAGCATTCGTCTGCAAGGACTTATTATTGGTCCCGACGCGGACGAGCTGAGATGGTCGCTGGAAGCTTCCGGAGTTTTCTCAGTGCGATCGGCAAGAGCTGCGATCCACAAGAACGGCTAAGAGCACTTCATTGCGCGATATTGGCATTCGTGCATCCCAAAAAATGGTCCTTCCTCCTGTGGAGAGTCATGAGAAAGAGATTGCCAACCGATGAGATCCTTAACTCCATCGGCTTTAGCCTGGCGTCAGCTTGTAATTGTTGCGATGAAAGGCAGACGGAGACAATTGACCACATCTTCCGGGAGGGAAGCCTCCCCGACCAAATATGGCATCCTCAACCGCATCTACAACATCACATCACTACAGGAGACGGGCGCTTTAACGATCTCCTGGCCCTCTGGGGAGTTGCGTCCCACGGCCACCAGATCGTAGCAGCGGCCGCCACCTGGGTAATTTGGAAGAATCGCAACAAAGCAGATACGAGGGTCACCAATATTCTGCCGAGCAGCTAATTCGGGAAATCCACCGGCAATGTCGCAAAAGGAGTTCACTGTGCTCCCACAGCCCACCAGCATTCTGGCAACCTTTCTTCAGTTAGTTCTGGCAGCGCGTTGCCCCTGCCTTTTTGGTGGTTTTGCTTTTGCCTTGTACTCTTCAGGCTTCGGCATTTTGAGCTGATTAATAAAAAGAGGAGGTCTTATATATTATATATATTATATATATATATATATATATATATATATATATATATATATATATATATATATATATATTAATACAAAATACGAAATATACGAAAATACGAAAATACGGAATACAAAAAATATATATATATATATATATTAATACGAAAATACGGAATATAACAAAATATAGGATGATTCGAAATTTCAAACTTTCGACAAAATGAAAAATTTGAAATTTTAAAAAAAATGAAAGGCGTTTGGGGGAACGGGTGCGAATCCCTAGGGGCACTGGGCCCCGGGGGTGGCGTTATATTAATACAAAATACGAAATATACAAAAATATGAAATATGAAAATACGGAATACGAAATATATATATATATATATATATATATATATATATATATATATATATATATATATATATATATATATTAATACGAAAATACAGAATATAACAAAATACAGGATGATTCGGAATTTCAAACTTTCGAAAAAACGAAAAATTTGAAATTTTAAAAAAAAACGAAAGGCGTTTGGGGGGAACGGGTGCGAATCACTAGGGGCACTGGGCCCCGGGGGGTGGCGTGTGCGCTGTCCCGGGGGTGCTAGTCCCGAGGGGGTGCGCTGTGCGAGGAGGGCACGCCGCCCGGGGGAGGGAGGGGGTGTGCTCAGCCTGGAGCCAGGTGGCTCCGGCGAAAGAGGCGGAAGGGGGGCGGCCTTGAGCGGGGGCGCTGGTGGAGTAGGCCGGCCCGGACGAAAGGGACTGGCTCGGAGGGGAGGTGGGGGGAAGGGAGGGAGGGTAGGGGCTCGACCAAACAGAGGGGCCGACTCCGACGGGAGTGGAGTCGGTCGACGCCCGGAGGCGTCTACCGCCTGGGCAGCACCGAGGCGGTGGGGAGCAATGGGAACGTCGACGAGGAGGCCAATCTCGCCGAGTGCCACCACGCGGGGACCGAAGTCGGAGGAGCTTCCGGGGGGACTCGCCACACGCAAGGGGGGAGGACCGCCGACGACGGAAACACCTGAGAGGGGGAAGAAGAGGAGGCCACTCAAAATATAAATATAAATATATAAATATATAAATATAAATATATATATATATATTATATATATATATATATATATATATATAGATATATATATATTATATATATATATATATATATATATATAATATATATAGAAATAAGAAGAAGAAGAAGAAAGAAGAAGAAGAAGAAGCAGAAGAAGCTAGCAGCTGCTGCCTTAGCAGTGGCAGCAGCAGTACAAGCAATGGGGGCACCCTATTTGCCCCCTTGCATAGCTTATATGTGTGTGTGTGTGTGTGAGTGTATTTGTAGTATGTGTGTGAGTGAGTGTATTTTTGTGTTAGTGAGTGAGGTTAAAGATTGAGCATAGTTAGTTTAAGTTAGATATCTAATATAAGATAGCGTATATGTATATATATTAGTATTAGATATATTAGATAGATTGATGTATGGATATCCAGATATCTAAGATATTGGATATCTTAGATATCCAAGATTTTTGGCTTGAGATACCAAGTGGTATCTTAGGGTTAAGATATGGTTATAGGCTAAGGTATTTGGGTTTACCTTGAGGTAATGAGTTTATCCCGAGGTATTTGGGTATTACCTAGGTAAAGGGATTTACCTAGGTAATGTCAAGGTATTGGGATACCTCCAAGGTTATGTTTACCTAGAGACTAAGGTTAGAGGCTAAGGTATTGGATTTACCTAGCTAGGATATGGTTGGGTTTTAAGGTAAGGGATTGCCTAGGCTAAGGTATTGGTGCCTAAACCAAGATATTGGTATCAGGGTACCAATTTGACCAAGATATAGGGTATCTTGGTAGGTAAAGGTTAGGAATAGAATAATTTGACTAGAGTTGACCCTGTTTAACCATGGTTGACTACTTTGACTCGAAGTCAACCAAAAGTCAACTTTTAGCCTAGAATTGACTAGAACTTGACCAGAGTTGACCAGTTGACCAAAAGTCAACTGTGAGTCAACCAATAGTCTAAGTTGACCTAGATTAGACTAGGAGTTGACAAGAGTTGACTAATTGACCAAAAGTCAACTAAGTCAACCAATAGTCTAAGTTGACCTAAATTGGACTAGGAGTTGACCAGAGTTGACCAGTTAACCAAAAGTCAACTGTAAGTCAACCTTTGACCTAGTTTGACTTAGTTTGACTGAGCTTGACCTAGATTTACATATCATACACTGGAAATCATGCCAAACACTATTAAACTCTAAAACTTTTGTATATCTCATATTTAGGTCTGTGACTATCCTCTGAGCCTCGATTCCTATTGAATGCCCAGGACCGCAGGCGAGTACATTTTTTGATAGTTTTTATTGTTATGATATCTATATCTGATTCAGTTGTAGTATCTTACTTGATTTCCGACACGATGGTACACGAACTAGTATACGTTGGATCTCGTCATGAGATATTCCTGGTTTACCTGGTATATGAGTACATTGTTCGATCTTGTTTCTTGTACTTGTATAGACACCTATTTGGGAGTCAGCTGGCTGCTCTTTAAATCCTGTATCATGATGTGTCATGGTTGGATCCGTTATACTACTCGATGATGGAGAGTTATTAGAGGTTATTTGATCATACCCTACTGGTTACTAATCGCATCATAGCTTTATCCTTGCCTCACGTAGGGTAAAGCCTGACATGATACTACTTGCACCATAGCTTTCCATTTTGGCTGGCCTGATCTCCAGGTTTATCTGCGCTTGTTCTTGCACCATAGCCGGTGAAATGGAAGAGCCTGATCTTGCCCCAAGCCGATCACATAATGCTCTAATGTCTCAAGGCACCGTTTATGTTTACATTATAGATCAGTTATTAATGTACTGCTCTACATTTCCAGTATTTCATATCCTGACATGATATCCAGATTTACATATTCTGTTTATATTCCAGTCTTGATATTTCATCTTGTATTTCATTATAACTGTCTCTTATAGAATTTGCCAATTCATGGAACTGTTGTTTGCGTTTGCACTTGCTCATATCCTGACAGAATAACTTCGTTGTGTTTTACAGAGGATTCAAATACAGACTGTCCGACCATCTACGGGTTTGGCGTAAATGCAAATTTTACTTGGATTTAGTGGAGCCAGTGCCTTTAGAGGATGCACCACCGGTAGGGATCTAGACTAGTAGGTTTGACTGGACTGCGCTCCAGCTTATCATTTTGGGTTGTACTATATATATTTTTGGGATTGTATAATATTTTAAACTCTGAACTTCTGGTTGTGACTCTGTGACTTATATATGTTTCCAGCTTTCCTATTTCCATCATATCTTTATCTTTTCGTGTGTATCTTCCTTAGATTCATGTGATTGATTATATATATATATATATATATATATAATATATATATAATATATATATATATACATATATATATTATATATAAAAAAAAATATATATATATATATATATATATATATATATATATATATATATATATATATATATATACATATATATATATATGTAAAATAATATATATATAAATATATTATATATAAAATATATATATATATATATATTATATATATATATATATATATATATATAATTATATATATATATATTTTATATATAATATATATATTATATATATATATATTATATATATATATATATATATTCCTCTGTGCGAAGATGACATGTAATTATATATATATATGTTGATGTTAGATTTTGTAGACGACCTATACAGCGTTCTACCATCAATACTGCGGCGTAGGCTGGACGTACCCACGTGCTCATGCTACTAAACAGGGTGTGGGTCGTGACACATTTTTGTGATGGCACATGCAGGTCCATGTTGCAACTAGTACGATCTCGTAATGGTACTCGACTTAGAGTACTAATTACGAGCCTGCTATTAGGATATAGGTTCTAGGTTATGACAGGAGTTACTCAGTCACATTTTAGGAAAATTTTCGATCTTTTGATTACCATGACGACTTTTCTTGCATTTTAATTTAATTGTTCTTCTTTGAAAATATCTTATCTTGTGCCATATTAATCTTTTGTTCGAATATGTCTCCAGGATAACAATGACTCGAGCTCAGGCCGTTGGATCTGGTGGCAGCACTGGAGAGGTCCGATCCTTCGTGACTTGTTTTCTGGTTGAGGGAGTGGAAGTCTAGGAGGCTGCCCCTACTGTTTCTACCATCCAGGTGGCAGAGGCAGCAGCACCTGGAGGTCCTCTGCAGCAGGTTCAGGGGCCAAGTATCGTCGTGCCTGAGACTCTTCCGTCTCTACCTGTACAGTCGGTAGATGCTACACAGATGGTCGCACTTCTCTAGTAGATGATGGAGGCGCAACGAGCACAGGCTGAGGCATCGCAGCTTCAGACAGAGGCTTTAAGACAGAGCATGGAGAATGCTCATCAGTTGGCTAAGGCAGTAGTCGAGAAGGTGGCTACGACTCCGGTTCAGGGTGCTCCGGTCCAGGACCCACATTAGTAGCAGTCGAAGTCTGGTACAGTGTTGGACTTGAAGAAGATGGCCTTCGAGAGTTTAAGGGAACTGAGGGCATTCTTATGTCGACGACTGGTTGGAGGACTAGAGCGGAGCTTAGAGTTGGCAGAGCTTCCAAGGAGGCTATGGGTGTCTGCAGCAGCGAGCCAGTTCTTCGACATTGCATTGACCTGGTACCACACGGACCCTCGTACATCTGTTAGAGGGCTGACTTGGAAGAACTTTCGAAGGCTATTCAAGGAGAAGTTCTATCCTGATATAGCTCTTAGCCCATTGGAGTGCCAGTTTGTAGGGCTGGTCCCGGAAAACTCGTCGATGGACGAGTATGCGGCGGAGTTCTTCCACCTGAGCCGATTTGCCCCAGAGATGGTTCAGGATGAGGGAGAGAAGGCCCGCAAGTTCAGGAGGGGTCTGATCTATGCTGTTTGTTCTTGCACATATGGGCATCGCGAGGTGAATTTTGAGCAGATCCTAATGGATGCTCAGATAGCGGAGAGGACTAGGGTCTTAGGCCCAAGAGGAGCGGTGATGCTTTAGGGGCTAGTTCTAGTAGGGTCGGCTAAGCGTCCCCACATTCAGTCGAGGCCGTTCCAGCATCCTCAGTTTCAGCAGCATCAGGCACCAGCACGTGCCCATCAGCCGCAAGGACAGAGGCAGGTTCCTCGGTATGCTTACTGTGGGAAGCCGGGGCACACCCGAGAGGTCTGTCGGAGGAGGTTGGGCATTTGCCAGTTCTGCGGAGCTTCCGACCATCAACTGAAGAATCGCCCTATTCGTGTAGCCAATGGAGCTTAGAACAGAGCATCACCTGCTAGAGCTCCAGCTTGACCTGCAATTCAGCCTAGGGGCCTGCCACTTTAGACGCTGCAGCAGTGTTTTGCCCAGCAACGGAAGGGAGCACCCCAAGGCAGAGCGTTCGTACTGGCAGCAGAGGAGGTTGAGCCCGTAGCAGATGTCGTGGCAGGTTATGTTATTCTCGATTCATTTTTTGCGTTAGCCTTATTTGACTCTGGAGCTACGTACAGTTTTGTGTCTGTATCTTTTGCTCTTAGGCACAATATTATTGCAGAATCCTTGGGTAGGACTTACAAGATTATGACTGGAAAGGCATTATCCAAGTCAATAATTTACAAGGGACGGAGTGTTACACTGGGAGGCCAGGAATTGAGTACGTGATTGCTAGTAATGCCACTTCCGAGCTATAATATAGTACTCGGTATAGATTGGTTGAGTAGGCACCATGCTAGTATAGATTGCAGAGGAGACATGATTTTGTTTAGGCCGCCCGGAGAGCCAGAGTTTGAGTTCGCCAGGAGAGCAACTGAGCCGGGAGATGGTATCTGTGGAGCCTTATTGGCGGGACAGGATTTGCCACATCTATTGATAGCAGAGTTCTTAGATGTTTTCCCTGAGGAGTTGCCTAGAGTCGCCCGACCGAGATGTTGAGTTCTCTATAGACTTGGTGCCGGGCGCTAAGCCTATCTCACAGCACGTCTATAGGGTCAACAACAGCGAGTTGGCAGAGTTAAAGAAGCAGGTTGACTAGCTGTAGGACAAGGATTTCATCAGATCCAGTTCATCACCTTGCGGTGCACCTGTTCTGTTTGTACCGAAGAAGGATGGTACGGTATGCATGTGTATCGATTACAGAGCACTCAACAACCTCACTATCAAGAATAAGTACCTGTTGTCGAGGATTGATGACTTGTTCGATCAGTTGAGCGGTGCGAAGGAGTTTTCGAAGATAGACTTGACGTCCGGTTACATCAGCTGAAGGTGAAGCGGGAAGACATTCCGAAGATAGCTTTTCAGATTCGGTACAGCCAGTACGAGTTCACTATTATGCCATTTGGGTTGACCAACGCCCCAGCAGTGTTTATGAACTTGATGAACAAGGTATTCCATCGATACCTTAAAGTTTGTGGTGGTCTTCATAGATGACATCTTGGTCTACTCGAAGACGCCCGAGTAGCAATAGGAGCACCTGCAGATTGTGTTAGAGACCCTCAAGAAGGAGTAACTCTACGGGAAGCTGTCGAAGTGTGAGTTCTTCCTGGAGCAGGTAGAGTTCTTGGGTCATGTTGTAACCGAGTACGGGATCTCAGGGACCAGAAGAAAATTTTAGCAGTGGAGTCTTGGTCTACACCTGTCGTCGAGATTCGGAGCTTTCTGGGTCTAGCAGGCTATTACCGGAAGTTATCCAGGACTTCTCTCGATTACAGAGCCAACGACTAGACTTACCAGGAAGGACATGGAGTTCGTCTGGACTAAGGAGTATCAGGCTGCCTTCAATGAGTTGAAGAAGAAGTTGACCTCAGCTCCTATCTTAACGTTACATTCTGGGACTGGTGGTTTCACGATCAACAGTGACGCTTCTGGAAGGGCTGGATTACGTTCTTCAGCAGCACGAGAAGCTAATTGCCTATGCATCTAAGCAGTTACGTCTTCATAAGAAGAACTACCATATCCACGATCTGGAGTTAGCAGCTATTATCTTTGTCTTAAAGTTGTGGAAGCATTACTTGTACGGAGAGCGAGTTGAGATCTTCACGGATCACAAGAGCTTGAAGTACGTGTTCACCCAGAAGGAGTTGAACATGCAACAGAGACGTGGCTCAAGCTAATGAAAGACTTCGATATCTTATTGTAGTACCATTCAGGCGAGGCCAACGTAGTTGTAGATGCCTTGAGCAGGTATCCATTCGCTATGTATTTGACGGGATCGTTATCTTTTGGCCAATCTGGATAGTTTGGGTATCGAGGTGATTGTTTCGGGCATTGAAATTCAGATGTCGGGCGTACAGATTCAGTCTGAGTTGATGGACAGAGTCAGATCAGCAGTATGATGATGTTGCCCTAAGGAGCATCAGGGAGCAGGTACGGGCAGGTTGCTCGACGTTTCTCTATAGCCGAAGATGGGTCACTGAGGCACGGTGCTAGACTGTACATTCTGAGTGGAGAGCTTCGGGATAAGGTTCTTCAGGAAGCGCATCGCTCTCAGTACTCTATGCATCCTGGAGCCAACAAGATGTATAGAGACCTGAGAGCACGTTTGGTGGTATGGCATGAAGCAGAGGTAGCTCAGTTTGTATCTTGCTACTTAGTGTGTCAGCAGGGAAAAACGAGAGACAGTGTCCAGGTGGATTGCTACAGCCACTACCCATTCCAGAGTGAAAGTGGGAGCACATCACCATGGACTTGTGTTCGGACTTCCACGATCTCCTAGAGGGAAAGACACGATATGGGTCATCGTTGATAGATTGACCAAATTGGCCCACTTCTTGCCTTTCAACGTGGGTTTGTCTACGGGAACATGGCAGAGCTGTACGTGCGTCAGATAGTCAGATTACGGAGTTTCGGTAAGCATAGTCTCAGTCAGGATAGTCGTTTCACCTATTTCTGGAGGAGTTTGCATACTAGTTTGGACACCCAGCTCAAATTTAGTACCGCTTATCACCCCTAGACAGACGGGCAGTCAGAGAGGACCATCCAGACTCTTGAGGATATGCTTCGCTCGTGTGTGCCAGACTTTGGGGGTTCTTGGGAGGATCATCTTCAACAGGTAGAGTTTGCTTACAACAACAACTACCATGCCAGTATAGAGATATCACCATTTGAGGCTCTATACAGACGAAGATGTCGCACTCCTTTATCATGGATGATGTTGGCGAGACGGTTGCTTGGCCCGAAGATGGTGGTAGATTCAGCGGAGAAGGTTAGACTGATCAGAGATGGACTCCGGGTGGCTCAGGATAGGCAGCGGCATTGGGCCGATAGCCTCCGAAGACGTTAGAGTTTGAGGTTAGTTTCAGTTTCAGTTTGTGCTTGCTTGTGATTGGGGTGGACACACAAAAAAGAAGAAGAATTGCTGTCTTTTCTTTATTGGCGCAAGCACCAAAAATTGAGTACGCCTAAGAGATCCTGTGCTGAGGATCCCTGAGTACAGAAAGAATTCGGGGAATGGGACGATGGAGATCGAGCGGCATTTGCTTTTTTACTCGTTGACACTCCAAATACAAAAGGGAGAAAATCTAAGAAAATTGCTAACTCTCGGCTCACTGGCAAGAAGTGCAGTAATTTGACTCTTGAAAATGCTCTCCGTTCTGTGTTTTGAAGAGGGATGAGGCCCCTTTTTATAGTCGTTCTTGAGCTGGATTGATGTTATGCGCCCACATGAGGGAACACACTGGCACTACAAAAAATACCCTATTTTGCAACAATTTTAGTGAAACGCTTTTATGTATGTTGCTGGAACTATAATTTGCAACAGTTACGTAATAGTTGAAATAATCGTTTCTAATTTAAATATTTTGCAATGGTTATAGATTAACCATTGCCTAATACATTTTTACAACGGTTCATGAACACTTGCTAAACGTTTTTTTTTTTACAACGGTCAAGCAACAGTTTTATGAAAGTGTTGTCAAAGCGAGTTGAATGGACAAAGGTTATGCAAGGATTTTAAGTTTTAAATTTATTATATATTTTGCAACGATTACATAAAGCCTTATAAAAAGGCTCAATGTTAGCAATAGTTGCACAATAACAATAATTTTTGCAACCTGTTGTGAGTGGGCTTATTATTTGTAATAATTGTGCAACGATTTTTGCTACCAGTTGAAATTTTTTTGTTTATTAACAACGTTTATGATAACCATTGTCAAAAGAATAAACAACTATTACAAGATATTGATCTTGCAACATTTTATTTATAGGCGTTGTAAATTCAATGTCCAATTTGAATTTCATTTATACACAATAGGGATTTAAGCATTAGAATTATATATTAATTGGTTCCTTGTTCGCTAACAGAAAATATTAGATAATATATTAACATTGATCCAAAAGCTTCAATTGATGAAAATGATATAGATATATATATATATATATATATATATATATATATATATATATATATATATATATATATATATTTTATATATATTTATATATATATTTATAATATATATTTTTATATATATATTTTTATATATATATATTTTTATATATATATATTTATATATATATATATATTATTATATATATATATATATATATATATTTTATATATTTTTATATATATATTTATTTATATATATAATTTTTATATAATATATATATATATTATAATATTATATATATAATATATAATATTATATATATTATATATACAAATGAGCCTGTAGCTTAGTGGTAGAGTAGAGGCATGTGATCCAGGAGATTGGGAGTTCGAGCCCTACTGGAGGTAAAAAAAAAAGTAGTTTTGTTGACGTTGCCTATTATCTGCAATAATTTTTAACCGATGCATAAAATATTTTAGGCAACAGTTATCAACCATCATATTTTACTCAATATTTAATGGTTTGTTAATCGTTGCCAATATATTATTGACCACACTATGTAACCGTTTATGCATTATCGTGAGATCCGTTGCATAAAACGTTATTTGCAACTATTTATAGAAATGTTGAAAAAATCTTCTATAACTGTTGCAAGAGGAATCTGCAACGCTCGAATTACAATAGTTTCAATAACTATTACAGAATGATTTTGCAACGGTTATATTATTTTGCAATGGTTTTCGACCGTTATAAGACACCCTGGTTTCTAATAGTGTGGTTTTTATGTGGGCGCATAGTCCTGCTTGGGCGCATAGGACGTAGGCGCATGCAGAATGTGTGATCGTGGGTTGATCTGGTGTTGACGTGGCCGTATGCTTCGGGTACGTTTTGATCGCGGGTTTGACCGAGTCAGGGGTGTTCTGGCTTGGCCAATGCCTGAAACTGGCTGTGCGCCCCCTTCTGGAGTAGCCTAAAATGTGGCATGGGTGTATGTCCTCACTAGTAGCTTGGGCGCATATGTCCTCACTGGTAGCTGGGCGCATATATCTTTATTGGTGGCTTGGGCGCATGTGTCTTCCCTAGCTTGGGCGCATTGTCTTCATTGGTGACTTGGACGCATGTGTCTACCTGGCTTAGGCGCATGGTTGTCAAGTCTGCCTAAAAAATTTATGCTTCTACAAGACCCCCTTCAAAGTTTTCGATACTTAAACAAGTTCGAAATACTTTGAAAGAAGCATGGACCGTCTTCTCGTAATGCATTAGGCGTATGCATAGCTCTCCTTTGGGCGCATAGAGTTTGGCCAATCTGTTAGATAGATGACTATTGAGATCTTCCTCGAAAATCTGAACTGACAGATTCATCGGGGTAGAATTTGAAGAGGTCTATCCTTCATGCATTGTCCATATCAGCAAATGGCAGTCGCATAGTGTTCAAGAGACTGGATCCTCACATGGGCACATAAGCCATAGTGGACGTATAGTGCGCAGTGGGCGCATAGGAGTAGTAGGCGCATAGGGTATGGCCCATGCCTATAAATAGGCTTTAAAAGAGAGAGAAATTCATTATTCTCATTTCTCTTAGAACTTTCAAAAGATTTTTCATCTCCTCTCTTTACGAACCATGTCTCCAAGGCCGCCAAGAGATCTGCGAAGGAC